>PVKB01001019.1:397022-515450 GCA_004027205.1 Ctenodactylus gundi | reverse complement strand
CCCCCCCATTATTTTTTATTACTCTGCATTTATAATACATAACATTTACAGTGAACTTGAATATTTTGTGCACATATATGTATAACATGTACTTTACAATTTCTTCCCATTTTTGGCCCTTCCACACTGTCCCCATCCCACCTAACTCCCAGTGTCACACTCATTTGCTTCTGTAGGATGCCTATATTCTGGGTTTCCCAAATCAGACAGCCATAGGACACTTAACACATTTAATCTTCTGCACCTGACTCATCTTACTCAAATTACCACTCTTTGAAGGCTAGTGTTCCTAGCCATGCATTAGGATGTCCTTTGGACAGACTGATGTAAAAAATTGAGTATAAGATGATCCTTAATTAGTTTCTCTATCTACACTTTTTTTTGGTTATTTACTTTGACAGTATGTGTGACATGAACAAATGACTAAAAGTAACCTGAAATATTTATTAGTACAGAGTAGCTCTTGACTTGTAAATCGGCTATAAGCCTACATTTTAGGAACTTAAAATTAACTAAGTTTTTAATTGTGCTTCTTGGTACTTTGAAACTAGCAATGCCCTTAAAAATGTAATTTCTCTGCAGTCTGAGGTCCACTGTATCTGCACCAAGCTATAGCAGAAAACCATTGCCCTCTTTGTAAATATGACTGTGGGAGGGAACACCTGAAGCCCTCAGCTGAATGGCCATCTGTGTGGAACGCCTGCCTTGAAATGTAGCAGCTCGTGTCCCATCAGTCAGAAGGGGCTCCTGCAGCTGCAGCAGCCTCTATTTTTTGTTGAGTAAATAAACAGAAAGTGTTTCTTTTTCATATTATTACTCTATTCTGGATTTTTTTCCCCCTTGATGTTTTTTCTTTCCTATAGGTAGGATTTTGGTTAAAGAAAATAAATGGTTTATAGGTAAGGGGAAAGGTCAGGCTCATGAGTGAGTGAACTGAGATTGTTAAATAAATACATTTTTATGTCTTTTCTGGAATAATAAGAGTGAAAGTATGTGAGAAGAAAAAAATTTTTTCCTGATGTGCTCTTCCATGTGTTTTGGGTATGCATTGTAGATGGGAACAGAATGCAATGGATATGCTAAAAGGTGGTGAGCTCGAGGAGCGGTGACCGTTTGCCAGAGGCAAGCAAGGCCAGAGCCATGGCCCAGTTGTATCCCTTGCACATGTGCTTTAACCTTGATCTTTTTAAATATCTAAGAATTTCTGATGAATATTTTGATAAGTATTATTGCTCTTGCCGTTATTGTTAAATATTCTTATCCCCCAAAAGAGCATACTCTATTTTACCTGCTTGTTATACTTTCAGTGAAGAAAAAAAATGCTCATTTAATATTACAGTTAAATACGCTTTTACTGTAAATTTGATTTCACTATTATAGAAAGGCTTAGCAATTTGAAGATATCACTGGGTGGTCAATTTGCACTAAGGGATACTCTTTTGTAACAATTTTGAAAATAAAGTTTCAGTTTATCTCTAAAGTAAATATTGTGTGTAATGTGTGCTTTTCTGTTTTGAGGAACTCTGAATGTGAGTACCCTTTCAAAAATACTTTAAAGTCATTTACCTCATAAATAATACAATTAATTGTGAGTTTTTAAACAGAGATAGGTAATAAATATCTTGGTCTTAACATGACTTTAAGAAATTCATAAAGTTATATAATTAACTTACTGATTTGTGAATATTAGTATATGCTTTTGGTGTCTTCTGAATAAACCTTGTTTTGTTTTTGTTTTTTAAGCATGTCGGCAACTTGGTTTCCATTCTGTTACTGTGTAAGAAGAAATAGTTTGTTAGCAAAAACAAGCGTCAGCCTTGGCATTGCCTTACCTACTCCAAGTCATAAATATACTGAAATACTTTATTTTAATGACCACTTGAGGTTTAATTTTTTAAATTTTTAATTTTTTAACTGATTGCAATGTTAAGGTATATGGGAGAGTAGGAAAAAATTCCTTGGTCCAAAAGTGTAATTATGAAGAATAAATATGAAAATTAAGTTATAACTTATCAAACTACGGCTGTATTGGTGGAGCTTAGTAGTAGAACACATGGTTAGCATGTGCAAGGCCTTGGATTCGTCAAGTCTTACGTTTTGTAACAGAGTTTGTAGATGAGGTCTTTTGTATTGCTTCTGAAATAATCTTATAGTTAGTTACTCTGTAGTCCTGACTCAGTTCTTTTCTAACATTGATTCAGTAATTTCAAGACAATTTGAAAACATAGGACTTTGGAAATTTAAAGTGTCTTCGAGCCTGAGTGATACAAGAGCATAAAATAACCCTTGCTCGGACTGGGATACTCATGCAGCGTAGCTTGACCCTGGTGAATTCTCTTGTATTAACCCTCGCCCATGAGGCATGTCCACTTTACTCACTCCTGTGTCTAAAGACGAAATGACAGCAAATTTCGTTATAGATCTGATTAGCTGGTATTCATCAGGCATGAATTGGGTCAGTCTCCTACAAAGCGGAAAGAGAGCTCCCAGCAGGCAGTGACGGGATAGGGGCCTGGTGAGGGGAGCGAGGGGGAGGGCAGTAGGGAGGGCGCTGGCCGGGTAACTTAAGCTGTTTCTTCTGGGTGAGGGTGAAAGCCAGGCGCTCTGGGGTGCTCTGACTCACATACCCTGACATACTCTGCTTTTAGAAGAAATCGGTCTTTGGGATGTTTTTGCTTCCTCAAAATTTTATTTTGATTATGAGGCAGTTAGCGCGAGTGACTACACTTTAACACATAAAAGAGTGTTTTTCTTTTCATAAAACCCACTCACGTGAGCATCGACAGGGAAATTGTGATACGGAGAATGGTTGATTGGGCGATGGGTCAGTTGAAGGAGGCGTGGGAACCAGACTGGTGAAGACACAGTGGCTGAGTACCAGGGAGGAGGCTGCGCCTCGGCCTGGAAGGGGTTGGGAGAGCGGGTGTTAGGACCCTGTCACTTGGTGTTTAAGCTGTCTGTATTTGGGCTGACTTAGCCACCTTTCTGTTGTGAGGCTTCCCTGGCCTCGGCTGGGCGGCCCCTCCTGCTGTTGTACTTGCACCTACTGCACAACCCACAGTGACCTTTGCTGTTTGTGTCGTGCTTGGTTGAATGCTTTTCCTGTGGGCAACTTCGTGAGGGAGAGGTTTTATCTTGTTTGCCCTTAATCCTCACGATCCAGCACCTGGTAAGATACTCAATAAATAGACATTTGTTGAGTTTAATCTTTCACTGTAGTTTCTTGTTTCTGCTTTTGGAAGTAGAATCGTCAGGCTCTATGTTAACTTAATCACAGCATGAAGAATTTGGGTGTAAATGCTGGGAGTTTTTCCCAAAAGTGTGATGATGTGTTTTCAAATTCCAAAATTTTCAATCTGTGTTTCTGTGTGTCCCTGTGACAGGCGCTCAGAATTTCCTGGGAGCTGCTTTCTGAAGAAGAGTCCGAGTCAACTTTTACCCATTGTATTCTAGAGAATAAGTTGTAACCAGAATTCTCCTTTTAAAATATAACAATCTAGTCTCGTCTTCTCTACAGATAAGAATAGTCAGTGCCCCAAAGGGATTAGTGATTGTTCATTTTAAACCCGAACAGAAGCTGGTGAGACAAGTCTGAGTTCCACCTTCTTTGTTCTTTATTGTTTTTTTGGTAAGCCTGGCAGCTTATGGGGTGACCACAGCAGGCTCCCCCCTGTAGAGGTGCACCATGGTTTACCTGTGATGATTTTGCTCAGTGACATTGAAATATATGTTAAAAAAGCCTAACAGTTGAAAATCTTTATTCTTTGAAATTTAGTTATCACTCTGGAAAAATTGTAAATTCTTGGACATTTGAGACTTATAATTGCCTTTTGAAACATTGGAAATTTCTGTCATTTTGGAATGAAATTTGACTGACCGTACATTGGTGATTTGAGTTGTAGAGAGATTGTTGGAACACTGATCTGTAAACATGGTATAAATTATTTCTCACTTTATGTTATTTTTGTTCTCGTGTGAGTGCTAAATTCATGCTCATGGAGAAGAAATGGCAGTGACTACATGACTGACTCCACATGGCCGGAAGCATGGAGTGAGTCCTTAAGTGGGACAAAGAGATGAAATTTTAATGAAGTGTACAGCACATTGGCTCTTCATTATTTCATACTGCTCCTTTAGAATAAAGAGCAGGATGTGGCACGTTTATGCTTCTTTCCTCTTGCGAATCACTGTGAAGTTGGAGATTTAATTTGGAAATCAAGGAAGCTGTTACTGTGGAATTAAATGTATAGCTGCTGCTTATAAGATCTATAATAATCTTATTTCCAAAGCACAGTAGTAGCTAATTTCTCCTAGACATTTGAACATATCCTTTTATGCCCATTTTATTATTAAGTTCTTCATACAGATGTCTTCTTACAAAACAAGACATCATAATTGGTGGTTGGGTGCATTTACCTAAAATCTCCAAGATCCAATTAAATATAAGTTGTAAGTATATAGGAGTATTTACTTTAAGTGATAATAAATGAATTACAGGATTTTCTCTAGCTTATCTGCCCACCTCTCTATGTCCAGTTATATGTAGAAGTGATGAGAGAGGACGTCACCTTGCAGCAGATTTAAACTGGAGCGCAGGTCCATCCTGCTGCTTTTCTGGCCACGGGTTAAGACTCACCTGGCCCTCTCTGGGCACCGGCCAGTGCTAAGATAGCAGCTTCTGTTGCAGCAGTCCTTGTGATGTCTGCATATACCCTTGAACCTGGGATCTCTGTCAGACAGACGTCATCTTGGGGCCTCTACTTTGAACTTCCTGTATTTGATAACACAGAAAGTGTTTATTCCTTTTTATTTTGATGAACTTTTAAAATAGTTGTCCTTCTTTTTAAAACTTAGAAAAACCAATAAATTTTTATAGTAAAAACTTAAGGTGGTGATTGTTTTGGTGCTCTAGTAGGAAAGTGGAGTACAGTGTGCTTTGGCTGATGATCAACATGTATTTAATTTTTTGGCTTATTACAGAATAGAAAAATATCTAAATACAAAAGAATCATTTACCAACCATGTGATGTTACTTTAGTACAGTGTATCTCAGTGTCCTTATCTTTAAATTGGGTGGTATTAAGAGTACCTGTCTTAAGTGGTTATAAAAACTATTAAATGAGATGTTTTGAAAGTGAGTGACGTAGTAAATTTCAGAGTTTGTTATTACCAACATTATTACCAAAATGTTAGTCACACAAGGATTCATTTTGGTTCATTTCCTTTTCCCTTCCTTCATTTCATTCCTGATTTATGTCTGACACTTGGGTGTGAGATATTCTTCTATATTTGAAAGTACTAAATCTTTTATGAATGTAATGTTCTAAGTTACTTCAGAGAATATGTTTTTCTCTTCCATTTTTGGGTCTCAGAGTTAATGCCATGTGTTTGTTTAGGTAACGCCAAATCTGACTCCTTTTACCCATTGCTTCTGCAGATATATACATGTACCCTTCTGTTGTTACCAGTTACAAGTGGGCACCATGCTGTTGGTAAAATGGATTCTCAATTTAGATATTTGTTGGATTTCTTGAGCAAGACAGCTTCTTTGTGTACTGATTTCTCAAGACGTAATCTTCAGTTACAGTTCTCATAATCAGTTTATTAACGGTCCTGTTTACATGTGCCAAGTGTCAGTTACCCTCATGCCCTGCTTATGGAATTATGTAGAATAGTAGGTGATCATGTCTGTTTCCCACATTTCTTCCTTGAGGTTTGCAGACATGACCCTGTGTTCATCAGTTCCTGCTTGGGTTCTAGGTCCCTACAGTGCTCATCTGTTGACTGAGAACCTGATGCGCTCTGTCTGGCCACTCCCATGTTCTTCCTATAAATAGAACCCAGTTACTTGTGTCCTTGTATTCTCCTGACCCAAGGGACTTGCCTCAAGCTGAGCTGATGCCTCAGTGGCGCTTCCTGGAAGCACAGTGTGAAGAAGTGAAAAGGTTGTCTTTGTGGGCACCACAAATGTGCCATAATAATGTTTCTGCCCTGTAGAACTAGGAATTGTGGGGGAGCTGGTGTTCACTTTCCTTTGTGAGAATCAGCTTGCCATGCGGCAGGTATTGTGTGCTCACTGTAACATTAGTGCCCTTGTGCCCAGGGAGTTCAGTTATGTGCAAAAGAACAGAATTAAAGCGGTTGTAAAGAAAACTAGTAATATACTCTTGATAGCCTTATAGGAGATAGGTATATAGGAGAGAACATAGTCCTTGTAGGACTTCACAAAGAAACAAAAAAAAAGAAAGAAAAAAAAGAAAAGGAAAGAAAAAAGAAGAAAGAAAGAAAAAGAGAGAGTAATAAGGGCAGGATTCCCAAAGGACTCATATGACTATGTTGTTCCTGCTGCTTCCCCTCTGCCCTCCTCGCTCACGTACATAGCAGGCACTGTGTTGGGGCTGATTATGTATCTGTGCAGATATATTTGGCTCCTGTCCTCTGCTCATCTCTTGGGGAATAAACTTGTTAAGTCAGTAACTATTAATGTATTGAGTGATGTAGAAGACGTAGCACACGGAGGTGAAGAAAAGGAAGAACATATAACTAGGAGAAATACCATGAAGGGAAAAGTGAAAAGTTTCTTTAGATTCTTGTTTTTGTTCGTGGTTGTTGAGTCTTTGCAGTCTGAATTTTAAGGGTGCAGCTTGACTGCTAGAATGCAAATCCTGGAATAATAGATCTTGCATAAAATACAAGTGTCTGTCTCAGTTATGAGAGGGCCCAGAGCCCAGGGCTCATGTGGTACTTCTATAGTGTCAGAACCCCGTGGGCCCCTGCGGCATCGTTGCCTTGTTCATGATGTGCACTGCTGTTTTGTTCCATGCTGGACCTGTGTTGTGTATCCCCTTTGCAGCCAGAGGGAAGGAGGACAGCCTGGAAAGGAGGTGCCCCTTCTTTTCGCACCCTAGTAGAGAGTAGCTAGGATGATCCCACCTCGGGGGGCAAAGCTGATGCTTCAGTATTTGCTAGTCACACACACTTTGCCAGTCACCCATATGTCCTCTTGGAGGAAACTCTTGAGGTAGACGTATCATATTTTGAAAAGTCTTAGTGAAAATGTTTCTGTAAAATAAACAAACATAGGAAACCTCTTCTGGGCCTGGGGCTACAAGTTCACTGGTAGAAAGAGCTTGCCTAGCTGGTGGGGTGAGAGGCCCTGGGTTCCATCCCCAGCTCTGCCAGAAAAACAAAGATGTCATGCACATAGGCAAACTTCTGAGCCTCAAGTTTTTTTTTTCCCCCCTTGATTATATTTGAGTTCAGGGCCTTCATACTGAGCTGTTTCAACCCCAGACTGTTTTTTAAATATTTGATTTTGAGAAAGGGTCTTGCTGAGTTGCCCAGGCTGGGCATGAACTTGAGATCTTTCTGCCTCAGCTTTTTAGAGTGCTTGCACCACTGGAACTGGGTTCAGCATTTATTTTTAAACTTTACCTACTAATTCTTACCTTCCAGGCTTTGCAACCTAGGAATTTGGCTTGCAGTGCGCAAGATCCTGACAACACTTATATTTGACCTGGAAAGAAACCATTTTCTTCCATTCTGAAATAACGAGCTTAATTTTGGGCTATTAAGGACTTTTCTAAGGAACTAGAGACTGTATTTGTACTCTCCTTCATGTCGTTCCTTATTTCTTCGTTATGTAATTGGAATCCATGGATTGAAGATGTGAAAACTACCATGCACAACACACACACACACACACACACACACACACACACACACACACGCACGCACGCACACACGCACACCATTTCAAAATTTAAAAAATGCTGACCGTACATTAATGTGAATCAGGTACCTATTTAAAATTTTGTGTGGCAAAATGTTACTTCAGCAGTTACATGGACTCTTGCATGGCTCAGAGTGTTAAAAGGCTTGTTAAAAGTCTTGGATCAAAAAAAAAATCCTCAATTCTGTGAGCATTGCCATGGGCAAACACAAAACACATATTCTGAAACTGCACTAACGTAATTGCTTTGTCAAACTTACTGACCTTCGTTAAGTTTGGTAAGTTTAAAAGAGGTGGGATTTGGAAGTATCCAGAACATGAAAAGTAATATTTTTAATGTCAAACAAAACTGCTTTTGGGAGTAAGCTGAGTATTTTTTTCTCTTGGTGAAATTTAAGAGTGTGTGTCATTTATGCTGTGTTGATACTTGATTTGTTTAATTCAGTTACTGTGTCATGTACTATTGCCATGTATTTTCCGTGGTTAAGTGGCAATACTCAGTCACAGAACCTTCCAAGAACTTGAGGCGTTGTGAGCAGATAGGTTCCTGTAAAAGGGAATTTGAACTCTCATTGTGGGATATTTTAATGTTTTGGATAGAGCTATTTCTATAAGAAAGTAGAATTTTTCTTGCTTGAAAGCTTACTGACTAGAGGGCTTGAGGAATGGCTCAGAGGTTAAAGCATTTGCTTAGCAAGCCTAAGCCCTGCGTTCAGTTCCCAGCACCACATAAGCTGGGTGTGGTGGTACATACCTGCAATCCCAGCACTCAGAGGGTGAGGCAGAAGGATTGCCAGGAGTTCAAGGCCAGCCTGGGCTCCATAGTGAGTTCAGGTCTAGCCTGGACTATAGAGCAACACCCTGTCTCAATAGAGGAACTCACCAACCAACCAAATTTCTTTTAGAAAAGAAAGTATGCTGGCTAGAAATAACTTAATAGTGATTTAGTGATTGCTAGGGTGACCATTTGGGCTGATCATTACCAGTGCCACTGGCTGGCCTTGCTAATAGCTGGGTCATAGCTCCAGGCTTATTACAGGCATGGACCTCAGTTGGAAAGAGGGTGTATAACAGCATGGGCCTTGGGATCGAACTGGGATGTAATCATCTTGCTCTTGATACAGCTTGGTTACTAGCTGTATCACTTCTGTTTTGGCAAACCATTACATTTCATGTTCTTTATTTGCAAAGCGGAGAATTAAAGTCACAGCATTACATTGAGTGTGAGGATTACATTAGTTAACACGTGGAAAGCACTTAGCATAGCACTTAACTCATAGAAAATTCAATTAGGTATAAGCTGCTGTTATCAGTGTATCTGCTAAAAACACTAGTCTCTGCAGCTGTGATTTCTGTTGCTCTATCATCTATTCAGTAGTTCTTCCTGCCACTGATAACTGATATGTCTACATGCACACATGTCCAAGCTGTAACCCACTGTCTTTCTTTTTGCCTTTGAATTTTTTAATGTTATAAGGATATCAGTACACTAACAAGGTTATATATTTTATATGTGGCCCAAGGTATTTCTTCTTAAAAGGGGGCAAAAAAATGCCTTGCAGGTTAGATGTGCCTGCATAAGGCTTTCCCTGTGCTGTGTTATTACATGAAAGGGCTGCTGGTTCTTTTTATCTCAATGTTTTAGCTTGGTTATAAGAAGAACCTACGGCCGTGGTGTAAATAAGCCTTCAATGTGCTTTTGAGAAAATACGTTCTGAGCACAAAGGGCAGAGTTAAGCAGATACTTCCTTTACATATTAAGTTGAGAGGGATTTTCTTTTTGGTCATAAAAGGTTTTTTTTTTTGCAGTAAGAATAGTGGATTAAAATAGAAATAGCAGTGTAGATACTTTGTGTCTGGTCTTTTTTTTTTTTTTTTTTAAGAGAGATGTTACTGGCTTCCTGTGTGAACATGGCATTGGGATATTGGCCGTCATTTTTCTTCTTAGGAGAATGACTCTGACCTGCTTTGCCCATAAGATTACACAGTTCTTTTAAGGTTTTATTGTATGTGTTAACAACTGACTTTTGTTGTTAGTAGCATATTGCATTGTTGCCATTACAGAAATTAATAGTGTTCGTTTCTTATCTCTGCAGTTCTTTGTGGTGCTGGTTCCTTGAGTGGGGGGTATTTGCGTAGCTGTCAGTCTGTGCGTGCTCTTCTCTGTGCCTGCTTTTGCTGATGGAGCTGATACTCTGACTTCCTGCTTCTGTTCTTTGTCATGGCTTTAGTTATCATTATAACATTGGGGCAAATGAGTTATAGGAAGCTGAGTGATCTTTTCTTACAGGAGCCCCTCCCCCATGACCCCAGGTTCTATGTATGGGAGACTCTTGAATCAAGTTGTTCCACCACTAGCTGCAGTATTAATATTAAAAGCTAGCATTCATTGTGTAATTATTATGTGTTATTACTGTCCTAATTATGCTACACATTAATTCTTAAGAAAGTTTTTGAGCCTTGTGTTATTGTCATTATTTAATAAATGAAGAACAAGGCTCAGATAGGCTTATTTTATTGTAAATGACCTGGTTGAGACTGAAGTGTAGATCTCACAAACTCAAAACCTCTTTAATTGTGAAAGATGTCAAATATCAAAAACTGTGTAGAATATTGCAATAAATATATGTGTATCTACATTAGCAATTGCTAATATTTAGTCAAATTTGCTTTTTTCTTGAAGTTTTTAAAACAAGTTCCGCAAATCGACACATTCTGCTCTTCGTGTAACTTTTAAAAGGAAGAATAGGAATGGCCTTGCAGTCACACTGGTTGCTTTCGCATTTTCCGTAGTTATTTTCTTCTATTTGGTTCCAGTTTTGAATGGTTCTTCTCCTGCCCCTCCTTTCTTTGATTGGCTTTGGGGTTTTGAAAAGATTGGATCGTGCACCTCCAAATGTCTGCCCCTGTTGCCTTTCAGCCATGAGAGGCCAAGGGGAGGTGGTAAGCATAGGGTAAACTAGGTGTTGTGTAAAGTGTACCATATTGTAGCTTATGTTCTTTGAGTGGTAAGAATGTGCTTGAATTTGAAGAAATTACCTACAGACAAAATTTGACACTTTAATTACCTATCTCCAAGCAAAGCAAAAATCCCTAAATAATGGTTTTATTATCTTTTGGTAGCAGGATATGAAACATTGTTGCTGTTAGTTTGTTTAGAAATGGAAACAATAATATTAGTTGTGCTATGCTTTTATTATGTCAAAAATAGTTTCAGACATTGCAAAATTACTTTATATTCTTCTTTCGTTAATTAGGTACTTATTTATTCTTTTTGCAGCTGTTTGGAACTCTAAATGGAGATTCTGCCAGTGAGGGGCTGAGGAGTAATCATCCCCGTTCTTCAACTCCCTCCCTTCACCCCCCTTTTTAAATAGTGTTGCTGTGGATTAAACCCAGGTCCTCACACATTAGGCAAGCGCTTTACCCCTGAGCTGTGTATGTGCCTTCCAGGAGCTTTTGGTCTAGTAGGAGAAAGAATCTGTAGAGCCTACAAGTGCAGAGATGGTGTAAACGTGTGCGAGATCAGGAAGGGGTCGAGACCTCCTGTGATGGTGTGTCGGGGATAGGAAGAGGTTGTATTTGAGTGGTTCACATGTGTGAGGTTTAATAGCTGGGCTTGGACAACTAAGGAAGATAATGGGAGCGTGGAAGAAGATTTCACAAAGCCGAACCCCGAGGGCTCCAGGGTAGACGGCCCGGTGTGTGTGTGGATGCTCTTAGGGTTAGGAAATGCGTTTGTACTTTAGCTTTTGCTTCTCTGTATTTTGGGGCAGAGAGTGCCGGGAATGGAGGCCAGTACTACCCTGTGCTGGGCAAGCGGGTCACAGTCCAGGTAGCCTACACTGGCTTTGGAGCTGGGATTGCAGGCATGCACTGTTGTACTCAGCTGCTGTTGCTGTTCTGTTTTTCTTACTGATTTCACCTTTGGGAATGTTATTAATGAGGCATACATTGGCTTGTGTGTTGCTTACAGCCATGATAGGCAGATGGCGTCATTTTACTTTCTGAAATGATTCATTCTCATTTTCCAGAACTTGCTGAGGATTTGCTTCTGTACTCAGGTCAGTTACGACCTGACTTGATGTTGCACAGCGACACTGTAGGACTCACCACACCCACAGTTTTCTAAACCTGTGTTTGATGTTGTTAGCACTATTTTATTCTAAAATCAGTGTGACAAAAGAGCTCTGTTATATGCGCTTATTGTTAAATCTGATTTCTAACAACTTCCTAATGGAATTTCCTCATGATACTTTAAAAATACATTTTCATGAAGGAAACATTTTATAGATAGGATAAGAAGAGACATATTCACTTAAAGAATTTAGCAGTTCTGACATTTTTGTAGTAACTTAAAAGATGTCTTTGAGTTCTTAACCAATTATATATGAAAGTTCATTTCATTATGATAACCCTTTAAACACATTTCTTCTATATAACAAAATATTATAGCCAGATAGCCATCTCCTCTATGATTTTGCTTGCTGCAAACCTTGTTAAGATGAATTTAAATATGGCCCCAATTTACTTCCTAAAATTCAGTTTCTCTGAACAATGAAGTGATAAGTGATAGACATGTGAGGAGAAACTTGGAGGAGGGATGAGGGTTGAATGCTTAGAGTCCTGCAAACAGATGACAATAAACGTTGAGAAATGCAAAGTATGAAAGAGGTGTGCATGCGTTCTGAGGGAGGTCACAGGAACGGCAGGTGATTCCCAGGAGTGAGCAGATGAGCCCATGTCGGAGCAGTTGTGGAATCCAGTTGGAGAGTGTAGGAACTTTAGAGTCAGAGGACACTCTGGAATAGAAGCTCAGATCTGGTCATTGGGGTTTGGAATGCCATTGTGGACAATGAAAGGTTTTTCTACCTCGTTCTCTATAGAAATTTGGCTTACTAAAGTTATGGCAAGATCTATATGTTAGATAGAGGCACAGGTAGAAGTGATCCCTTTTTGCTTTCTCAATTTGCTTTCCAGACTTTGTTGTAATAAAATTTGAGTATGTTGATGGTTCTACTGCATGGGAAGGTAAGTTCTGGCCTTGGGCAGACAGAACGGACCAGACATGCTGTGGCTTGTTGCATGTTCTGTGAAGCTAATGTCCAGTGACACAGCCTGCATGGTCAGCCAGAAATGAGAGTTGGCTTAAGGCCATATTGGTATCGCCGCAATCTCAGTGTCAGCTCTGATTCCAGTTAGCTCTTTGCAGATATTCTTACAGTTGGAAGCATTCTTTTGACAGCTAAGTCCCTCCATGTATGCATTTTTGAAATGTATATGCTTGGATTTTTTTTTAGTGTATTATCTAATTCAGGGGAAATGAATATCCATTTTATCATTGCTGTAGTCAGTAAACCTTAAAAATGCAATTACCAGAGACCAAAGTCAAAGAAATGTCATTCCTCTATCAGCCGCCCTCTTCTCCAGCCTGCCTTTCTTTCCTCCCCCAGATCTTTTTTCCTTTGAATGCATCTTGTCGCTCATTTATCAAATATGTTTAATTACCAACTAGCTCCGGGCACTGTGAGGACACATTAGAGGAACCTAACATTTTCTACTCACTCAGCCCCAGCCAAATCATTTTAAGTGCCTAAATTATTTTCTTGTTGACTTTACTCATGTTGTTTCCTCTGCTTGCATCATCTGTATTTCTCATGTCTCTTCAATTATCTGTTTCCTTATTTTTATTCTAAACAGTAACTGCCCTTCAAGGTCTAATTTACTATTGTTGGGGGATTTGAAGTTGAGGTGAATATAATAAACTTCTAACACAAATACCAGGTACCATTCTGTAAGTTATTTGCTTCTTAGTTACAACCTGACTTTTTGGACATAGCCTGGGCTTGCTTTACATGCATTTGTCTGTATTCATATTAGTTTGGGCTCTTTCAAAAGGCAAAAATTATTTTAAAAAGGATCAATTTGGGAGGCTCAAAAATATGAGGATAGAGATAGTCCAAGGTGGCGGCCTGCATGTGCGAGAGCCAGAGTGTCCCTTGGTTGGTCAGCCGTGAAGTAGGTTACCCTTCCAGGACTGCAGGATAGCCAGTGAGAGTCTGCTGCAGATTTCGGTTGTTAGAAGAATAATGGCGAAGACTGGAGATAAAATGGCGACTGAGGATCAGCAATGGGCAGACAGGCTCAAGTAGAGTCTGGGGCAAATCTGTGATGAAGATCTGCACCATGTAGTAAGTTGGTGTCTGTAGACAATTGCCAAGCAGAGGGTTTTCCCCAGGGGAGAAAGCTGTAACCATCTTTCTCCTTTCTTCCTTTTATACAGTTTGAGTTCCTAGTTGGACTTCCCACAACCTGGAGGTTGCTTTTCCCTCATTTGCTGTCTCACAAATAACTCACACTCTAATCCAGACTGGTTCTCAATGGCCTCATTAAGGCATGGTTCCTGATTGCCTCAAATTAACATAATCTGTCCAACAGAAGTTAACATAATCTCCCCAATGGTCACAGTATGTGTGTTCATGTGTGGAGGCTATATTCAGAGTGTAGGGGGGTGAGTGATGTGCTAGAGATTGAACTCAAGACCTCTCACCGATCTATAAACCCAGCCTTTACAAATTTCCTTTTATTTTTATTTTTTTTTTAATTTTTGATCCAGGGTCTTGCTAAGTTGCTCAGGCTGACCTCAAACTTGTGACCTTCCTATCTCAGCCTCCTGAGTAGTTGGTATGTGCCACCACACCCAGCTTCTTGGGCTCTGCTTTTAAGTAGCCAGTGTTGATACAAATAAGAACTAGAAAGCCAAAATGTGTGAAGCATGCATCTTAGAATGGAGAATGGAGATGAGGTGAATCAATCAAACATTTACTAGCTACTTAAAACATGTAAAATCCTAGAATTGTTGAGGGTCGTGCTTAATAACTGGACATGATTGCGAACGTTAGGCAGCTTCTGTTGATAAGCTTACGTTCTAGTGGGGTAGAATACTTGTACATAGCTAATTGTAACGTATGACAGGATACGAGATCTACTCCAGTATAAATGTCGTCATGCATGCCTTGGCTCAGGAAAGAGGGGAGATCAATTCACTTGGGATAGAGGGATATGGAGTTTTAGGGAGGAGATGACACAGTAGCCAACAGAGGTGGGAGCAAGGTGGCTTGTCCTGCGACCTTGGATGTTTTATGTGCAAAGATCTTGACAAGAGCTATATTCAGTGTCTCAAGTAGCAAATAGGAAGTGGATAGGAGAAAACAGAACTGTGTGTGGGAAAAACTGAACAAATGGTATAAAAAGTGCAACCAGAACACTACTTAGGCATTGAGAATTTTAAAACATGATCAGAGCTGTTGTTTTAGTACCGTAAGTGGGAAATGGTGAGAAGATGGACATAAACCAGTACTGAAGGTCATCTCATCTCACTGTGGGAAACTGAAGACCAGAAAGATTTCAAAGTGTGGTCATAGATTGGTTTGGTGAACAGTGTATCCACTTCACCTCTTGTGCAAAGCAAGATCTGCTTTCTCTAGAAAGTAGACCACATATCATATTATCCAAAGCCTCTTGTATTTCCTCTTCTCCCAAATAATAAAAAAAACAAAACTAATCTTCCCTCCTCCCAACATAAATTAATAGGTTTTCAGTAGAGACTGTCAACATTCAGTACATCACTCTTTGGTGAATTTATCTTTAGGTGATTACTGCAGAAACCACTTTTTTGGGTTTCTGTTGTAAAAGTTTTTCAAACTCTCTTCCCTTTTTCTTTTTGAGTCACTTGAATTTTCTTTGTTTTCTAAGAGAGGAGCAGCATTCAAGTTAACTAGCCTCATATGAATTACGGAAATTCTTTTCATTTTGTACTCCTGTAAAGATGTAGTGCTTAGTCTTTAAAATATAATTATAGTAGAGGAGGGTTGGGAGTTGTTTGCCTATTGAGGGAGAAATTCACAAAGTCTTTGAGTCCATTAATACTTACTCATCTGAACATTTATGTGAGTTGTGTGTGTGTTGGTATGAAAGAGTAAAAATTAATGACTTCAACATCAAATTCATTCCTGTCTACTTGGAAAAAAATCATGTTTTAATAGTGTTTTATAGATTCATTTAATCCAAATCATATGAATAATAGGATAGTTGCTTGAATTAAGGAATCAGTTTTTGTATTTTTTTTTTTTAGGGCTAAAAACATAACACATGTTCCCTTGGGGGAAAAAGTACAAGAATGAATATTTTTGAAGGTATAAGTTTCTTATTATTATGGAATTAACAGAAAAGAATTATAGTGTGATATTTTCAAAATGAGAGAAATCTTAGCATTTGCATGCCATGCTATCAAGGTCTGTGTAGCAGAAGTGTTAATGTGAAGCTGGAGATGAGACTTCTTTAGTTTGAGGCCTGCTTATAGGTGTGGATGTAGTTCACCGTACCCATTACAGATGTTGCTTTTGGGGAAGGATTATAGAAACAGTGAAACAATTTTGTTTTAGTCTTTATTGCTACTGGTAAGAATTATTCATGGCATGAAAAGTCAGTTAAGATAAGAGAGGTTATTTCTCAAGTGTCAGACTCACCTTTATAACTGTTCTGTGAAGAACACAGAATTCTTAGATTGAATATAATGTTGCTAAATTAAGGAAGTGTCTTTTTTTGGGTAGGAAATGATAATGGTACCAAGTTTCATGATGTGGCGGTCTGTTTGTAAGAAGAAAAGTAACCTGTCTTTCTTACCTTTTGTCCTTAGTACACTGGATTAGGGACTGTAATAAGCACGGAGTTTACATAGCAAATATTTGGTAAATGAATCTGTAGGCCTCCTGTGCTTTGTACAGGTTACTGGTTCCAGGACACCTCATTGGGTATGAGAACCTGAGGACACTCATGTTCTTGGTGTAAAATAACATGCACATTCTCCTATACACCTTACCTCAGTGGTTCCCTATCTTTTTACCCCTGTTTGGTTGAAGATCCTTCCCCCAAGATTGGAGAACAAGGTCTCAGGACAGAAGGAGGCCTTGGCTAGACAGTGGGTTGTTGTAGGATTGCTTTGAATGGCAGCAGGAAGGAGAGAAAAACTCTGCCTGCTGTCATATCTGCTGTGGCATTAGAACCTGATAGGAGCGTGCTGATAGGAGGCAGAGCTTGACTGGGGCTCACGTCTTGCTCCTCTCTCATCTGTTCCTGCCTGGTGCTTCTGAAGCCTTGATTGGTACTAGTCTCCGGGTTGAGGATCCTTGCTTTAAATCATCTCTAGAATATTATGGTGTCTAATGCAATGTACATGCTGTGTAAATAGTTTTTATAATGTATTATTTAGGGAATAAGGACAAGAAAAAATGTCTGTACATTTTTACTGTATACGTTACTCCCACCTGTTCTTGGTCGGTAGTTGGTTGAATGTGCAGGTGTACAGATAAATGTGTGACTTCTCTGAGCTGTGGACCCCAGGGCGCTTTGCTGGTTTCGTGTCTCCAGTAGTACTTTTTAGCTATAGTAGTCTTGACGTATATGTGTCAGATAGTTGTCTTTGTTGTGATAAGTATTTGATACTTTTTTGCCCTTCTTGAGTTGAGGCTGAGCAACTTTATCAAGATTGATACTTTTAACCCTTTCCTTTCACATATAGGTAAGAATAACATGATTTTTTCTTTCAGCTATTGCAGAGACTGAGGAACATGCTGTTAAGACGTGTTACTTTTTGTGCGTAATTTTTCCCTCCTTTTAACATCAGTAGGCTTAGACTAACAAAATTCTCGTAACCTACTGTGTGCCGTTTCCTTTGGCAGCTATGAAGCAGTGATAGAGAAGCTTTCAGGACAGGAAGAGGCCTTGAAAGGGGATGTGGGCCAAACAACCACCGTCAGGGACTCAGTTCTAGATAGTCTGTGTCTTATTGTCTCTCAGCCTGAGGTGAAAGCTTTATATGCATACGTAGAGTTGCTTTTGTAAGGATATATTGTGATGTACAGAGAAGTTAAGTATCAGGATTTCTTGTTTAAGTCTTCAGTATGTCGTTTTGAACTGTCATTGATTTTACTGACATTAGCGTTGCCTTGTCAAACAATACATGTGGAACTTAATTCCCCATTTCTTCCAAAAAGTAGTTTGTCTTTTAGAAGCTCGGCTGTCTTGTCTTTGTCAGGCAGGTGTTAATTCGTTGATCTGCAGAAGATGATACTGACACACCAGTTGAATCAGGTTGTGGGGTGAGTGTGCCAAGGCGCGGGCCCTGCACAGCTCTGTCGCTGGGTGCTCGCCCCTGTGTCATCGCCGTAGTGGGTAGTGTGGGGGGCGAGGCACGTGGGGCCATCACGGACATCAGTGCAGCGGCCTTGCAGCTGAGAGCAGCGTGGCGGAGACATGGGGTAGCTGGCAGAAAATCGTGAAATTCCTGAGACATGTTAGTATATAGCGATAGAGGAGGTTACTTCATTTTTTTCTGTTTCCTGTCAGGCTCACCATATAGACTGCTTAGTTGAGGGGAAATAAGACCCACCGACTTTTCTGGGGTGTCTACTCCGTGGTAGAAACACAGTTTAAATGCCTTTACTCATTCTGTCAGTGAGTCCTTAAAGGTCTGTCATTAAGGAGTTGGAGTTTCAGAAAAATCCAGTCATCACTTTTCTCTGCAGTTTCGTTTTCTGAGGTTTCAATTATTCTTAGTCTTCTATAGTTTGCAGATACTAAATAGAAAATTCCAGAAATGAACGATTTATGTTTTAAATCAAAGACTTGTCTTGACTACTGGGATGAAATTCTGTGTCATCCCACCTGTCTGCCCAGGATCTGAGTCATCAGTGTTCAACCTGTAAGACAGGGGTGCTCAACTTGTGACGTGCCTTTTTTTTTTTTTTTTTTTTGCTCTTGCCCCCTTCTCTCTCTCTTTCTCTCTCTCATAAAGAAGAGTTCTCTTGGGACACATAAAATGTGCTTCTTCCTTAAATTTTTTTGTTTTAACATTTTTAAAAAGGGCAAAAAATAGTGGACTGGAGGTTGGATACACCTGCACAGTCTGTGCAAATATTTAAAACTATTAAGATTCTGTAATTTGAAACACTTTTTATTCTAAGCAGTTTAGGTAAGGGATGCTTAACCAATAGCAATTATTATTGTAAATTTTTAAGTATATCTTATTTATAACTTAAACTGTATTTTATGTGTATGCTTATAAAAATTAAATGCAAGATTTAGTACCACCTGTAGTTTCAAACATCCCTCAAGGGGCTTGGAAAATACACTGTGTGAATAAGAGATCGACTCCTGTGCTGTGAACTCATAGTGGAAAACAGAGTAGGCGAACTGTCAGTTACATTAGCCAAGCTGGTTAGCTGCTAGCATGGAGAATTTATGATGAAATACTATGAGCAAAAATTTCTTGTTTTGGGATAAGCCTTTTTGTTGCTGGACATTATGC
This sequence comes from Ctenodactylus gundi, assembly GCA_004027205.1. Classification (NCBI taxonomy): domain Eukaryota; kingdom Metazoa; phylum Chordata; class Mammalia; order Rodentia; family Ctenodactylidae; genus Ctenodactylus; species Ctenodactylus gundi. Next base: position 496,350 of record PVKB01001019.1, on the reverse strand, counting down.
AAGGAAATTGTTCTGGAACCAAGATCCTCAGTCCAAACTTTATGTTGGAATCACTCAGGATTTCATTTAGGACATGAAATCACTATCAAAATTCAACTGTCAGAAATCCAATCTTTCAGACAAGAGAAATTTGAAGAGTGTTTGGTCACCAAATTGCTTTTTCACCCCAAATGAGGATGGGGCCTTCCATGGTGAGACAGTTTTTGGTATAGGAATCAGAAAATTTATTGTCAAATATTCCTTGAAGTGGAATCATATAGATACATGGTGTGAGTACTTCCAGGTTTCTGTTAATTTCTGTGTTATTGGCTGAATAATTGGGGATTTAAAGGTGAGAATGTGTGTGGTCTCTGGGCCAGTCTACAAAGGTAGAGATCACTCTGGTTTTCCTCTGCCGTAGCAAAGTCTTGTTGGACTCATTTGGTTTGCTTTAGGCTTTATGATCTTATGTACCATCTATAAATGTGAATCACTCAGGAAAGTCCTGCCCTCTGGAGATAAGAAGTGTGAAGAATGTTTGGAGATACTCATTTCTTGCCTTGCTGGGCAGTTTGCTGCTTATTTCCAGAGCCACATGTAGGAAGCAGGTGACTGTGTGTGTAGCTCATGCCACAAACATCAGCTAATACACAATTTAATTGAAATATGTTAGAGGGAGTCTTGGAGAAATGAGTCAGCTTCAAGAAGCAGTGTAAAATAAGTTCATCTTAGCTGCCGTGGACATGGCAGGAGCTTTATTGATGTACTCAGTATTGATTCTACAGAGCAGGTTTTTGAATTCCAAATCAGTGTCTTAGAAGTACAATTAGGAACACAACCTGTTGATAGTTGGCATATTTCTAAGTAGACTTTTTTTTCTTAAAAAGCAAAGATATAGCCTAAATTTCCGTGGTTCTGGTAATCATTATTTTATCTTAGTTAATTTGTGACCAAGAAATACTTTTGGGTTGAGCTTTACTTGTTATGTGTATACTGTGTGTTATGATGTTTGGTTTTCTCTTTGCCTGCATGAATGTGCCAGGTAGTGCGTGGCTTTGTGCAGCTTGACCCCCACAGAAGGAAGGAAAGCATTCGGCATTTGTCCGCTCTTCATATTTCCATTCCCTGCCTCACACCAAAAGGGAAAACTAGAAATAACCTTTTTAATAACCCTTTTTAGGAAATTTTGTCACTTATTATTTCAGTCATGTACATATGTAGCATGTGAAAAAATTCTCTTTCCACATACTACAGTGAAAAAGTAACAGTGGTTTTATTTATTTATTTATTTATTTACTTATTTATTTATTTTGAGACAGAGTCTCACTGTAGCCCAGGCTGGTCCTGAACTCACTGTGATATAGCCCAGGCTGGCGTTAGACTTACGGCAATCCTCCTGCCTCAGCCTCCCAGTGCTGGGATTACAGGCAAGTACCACCATGCCTGGCTTTATGTAGTGCTGAGGAATCAAAATAATTTAACCACTGTTCCATTTCTCCAGCCCAGTAATGGTTTTCTCTTGTGGGTGTGTGCTTTGTTTAAATGCTTTAAAGGATTTGAGAGACTTCTAGAGGTAGAACTGCTTTGACAATTTGAAGTTCTCCGTATCTTGCTAAAGTGTTTATTTTATAGTATATAACAATTAGGAAAACTGACTGAATTTGGACATTTAATAATCAGTGGTTGGTTACTGATGTGGCTCAAAATTAAGCAGTCAGCACTAGGCTGTAGAGTCCTTTGGCTGAGAATAAACCTGTAGTTCTTTCTCTCTGAAGCCAGTAGAGCCCAGATATACAAAGCCTGTCAGTAGATAAGAGAAAATGTAACAGGCAGTCTTGAATTTACTTGTTTGTCTTGGATGTAAAGAAGAGCTTGTTTTTTTACTACTGTAATAGTTAAAGATACTATAAAAATATTTCTAATTTAAAAAACAACAGAAAGCCCTGAATTCATTCCCCAGCACCACATAGAACCAGTCATGGTGGCAAACACCTGTATTTAGGTAGAGACAGGAGGATTGTCATGAGTCTAAGCCTACACTAGGCTCCGTAGTGAGTTCAGGACCGGCCTGGGCTACGGAGCAAGACCCTGCTGTGTCTCCTCCATCCCCCCCAAAATTTTGCAACATACTATGGTGGTCACATTATCATATTTCATTTAAATTAACACTTTAAAAATGTATGTATTATAAAAGCGTCACATTTTTATATTCCCGTATATGAATTTTTCATAATTAAAAAATTTAACAGGTCAATCATCTTAAATTTTTAATGTGACCATTCGAGCTGGGGAAGGAACAACTTTAACATTTGCTATAGTGTACTTGTTTGATAGAAAGGAATCACTTGCTTGCAAACATTTGAGTCTCACTGTGTCCCAGATGCCATGCAAGTTACCGGGAATAGAGCACTGAGGAAGCTGTCACGGGCTGTGAAGTTGGGAAGGTAGTAAAGAAATGAACACGTGAAATACAGAATATGTAAGATGCCAGTGAGTGTGCAGAGAACAAATAACACGAAGGAGGATGATTGCCATCTTAAATATTGGAATAGTCGGAGGAAGTCGCTGATTGGGGAGCGTGTGAGCTGGGCACAGAGGCCAGTCAGGGAGAGGGAAGAAGCCAGGCACATGCAGAGGCTCGTAGGTGGAGAGTGGCTGAGCTGCTGAAGGCAGTGGCTGGAGCGGAGTCATGGAGGAGGAGTAGAGGGGAGCAGGGAGGCGCTGGTGGGTAGGGCGTGTGGGTAGAGTCCCAGGAGCAGGCTGAAGGGAAGCCGCCGGTTTGAGTAGAGGAGAGTGAACGCACCTGCTCCAGAGAATCTTCCGGTGGTCTGTGGAGATGCATGGGGTTGGAGGGCCAGCAGTGGAGCTGGAATAGCAGGCCCCAGGACATTGTGATGACCCAGTGACGAAGGAGGGTGTCTTCCACAGGTGTGTGTGGTGAGGATTGGGAGAAGTAACAGTGTTTGGATAATGCTTTGAAGGTAGAGCTGGCTGCTTAGACGCGGAGAGTGTAAGGACCAAAATTTGGAAAACTACTGTCATTCTTGGCAATGCTCAGATTTTTTAATAGAAATAATTAATTTTTTCCTCATTTTTAATTTATTTGTGACACATCATAATTCCATTCAATTTGAGGAATTGGTTCATATACTTACCGTATTGTAATCACTTTTTCCTTCCCCCTCCCGATCTTTGAGTCATGTGGAAGCATCTGCACGTGCCCTTGTTTCCTACATCTCTCTTCCATTTTGCTCTCATTTATGCATGGCACTGCTTGTATTAGAGAAACCATGTGATACTAAACCTAATAGAAATAATTAAAAAATATTGATACAAGGGGTGCTCTCGTGTATTGTGCTGATGCCTTTTGTATATATTATAGATGAAGCTATTTGTGTAACCCTCTTTGTGGGTCAGATGTCTATATATTTAAAAACAAAATCAGCTCCAGGATTATAATGCAATGTCTGCTGCCACCTAATGTTTATAGCCCTTCATTTATGTAATTATAATAGCTGGTTATACGTAGCTTTAATATTAGTTTGCATACTAAATGTTAACAGATTAATTTAAGTATACTTAATTGCTTTTATATCAGGTTCCTGGTATGGATATTTAATGTGATAATTGAATGTAGAAATAAAATTGTGAATTGAAAATTTCATTGGCATCTTGACCTCCGTTAAGCTCAGTCAGCAAGTACTTGCACTTTAGTTGCTTGTTTCGGTTCCCATGATTGTTACGTTCCAGCGGGCAGAGGACAGACTTAAAAAAAAACACTGAGTAAACAAATAATGAAATAATGAGCATTTAGATGAAACAAACAGTACAGCAGACATGGCGGTCCCTGTAGACAAGGGACTCACGTCTAAAACAACAGATAAACGTTGAAAGGGGATTATGTTAAACTCTGGTGACCGAGTCACTCCAGGTACTTTCATGCTGAATAGATACCTCTGTGGAGCCACTTCAGCTGTTGCGGGACATGGTTTGGTAACGTAATAGTTTCTAGGTCAGTCCCAAGTTGGGTCTCTGTTGCTGCTGAAGAGGTACTGATCTTCAGTAACGACCACTTGCTCTGGACACTCACTGTTTCTAGACCACGTTTAATGGTTGTCTGCTTTTCTGGGTCATTTTGTGGTTAGACATGAATGTGATGGTTTGCTGTCTCCAGAATGCACTTTCTGTAGTACCTGGTTTCCCGGGAGGGGTGTTGCTGGCTTGTCTCTCTCCCTGTCTACCTACTTACCTTCTCTACTTCATTGTCACCCCGTCGCTGGAGCTCTAGGGACACTGATGGGAGAAGCACGAACACCAGTACTGCACCCTGAGAATGGATTAAAGGTATGGCATAGTAGTTAAAGGACTTGCCTACCAAGCGCAAGGCCCTGGGTTTGGTTTCCTAGCACCAAATAAGCTGGGCACAGTAGTGCACGCCTGTAATCGCAGCACTCATGAGGCTGAGGCAGGAGGATTGCCGTGAGTTTGAGGCCAGTCTAGGCTGCATAGTGAGTTCAGGACCAGCCTGGACTACAGAGTGAGACCCTGCCTGCCTCAAAACAGAAGAAAGGAAGGAAGAAAAGAAAAGAAAGATATTTAATGCTTAACGTGGTCCATGGATGGATGTCTTGGGAATACAGCCTTGAAACTACCCCAGCAACTCTTTGCCCCCTCCCCCCCTTTTTATTTTAAGACTTTTTGACTTCTTTAAGCTTACATTTTAAGTTTGACCAGGGATGGTGATAGGCTGTGGCCACAGGTGTACAGGATGTCAGGGTGATACATCCTTTGGAGGAAAATAACGTAGGGCAATGAGAAGAGAGATGGTGGGAAGGAGAAGGGGCTGCGATTTTGTTCACTTCGTGCAAATTTCTCTTTTCATAATTTTGGTTTTAGGTGTGTTAGAAAAAGAAAGTATACTTGAAATTGTTCTAGATATCTTTTGAAACAGTGATAGTGTATGTTAGTCTACTTAGCAAATTGTAAGAACGTGCTCAATAAGCATGTTAACTTTTGCTGGGTGTTATGTGAAATGAAGAGTCAAAAATATGTTCTCTACCATTAAAGAGTTCAAAGTCAGATTAAGAAAGTCCCCCCCCCCTCCCCCCCCCCGCCTTGGGCAGCACTGGAGTTTGAACTCAGGGCTTTCCTGCTGAGCTCTATACATAGTCCTTGTTTTAAGAGAGCCTCTTGGTATGCACTATCATGTCGGCTGAGAAAGGCTCTTTTATTTTGTTTTGTTTTTGTTTTTGAGACGGGGTCACACTGTGTAGTCCAGGCAGGCCCTAAGCTCTCTATGTAGCCTAGGCTGGCCTCTCCTGCCTCAGCCTCCTGAGTGCTGGGGTGACAGATATATGCTACCACACCCAACTGGGACAATGTATTTTAAAATAACCTTTTATGGTAAGAGGTGGGGTATGACGTGTCATTTCCTACTACGGTGACGTGAAGACCTGCAAAGCTTCTTTCCGCCATCATGGAGCCACCAGGTGACTATTGGTTGGTTGGCTGGGACTGGGGGTTAAGCCTGGGGTCGTTGCCGAGCTACGTTTTTCAGCCCGTCTCTGTGTTTTTTTTTTTTTTTTTTTTTTTTTTTTTTTGAGGCAAGGTCATGATCCTCCTTGTGATTTCTTTTAGTGTATGTAATCTGTAAGATATACTACATAAAATCCATTTTTTTCAAACTGTTAAATGATGTCACAGCTAAATTTTGAGCATAATAACTCTGTGGTAACTGCTCTTCTGAAGGCTCAGTATGTTACCTGCAGCTGTCTCTGGTGTCCTCTTGATGTTACAAGAGAGGTGGTGTCATGGCAGAATCCAGAAATACGTCTCAGCTGTACCATGATGGCCCTCATTAACCAAATATGGTACTCTGAGTTTTTCCAGTTATGAGTAAAATAAGCATTAAGGATGATTTGAAAACATGTTTTTCCTTTTTGTCTTCTTTACTAGAGAAAGCCTCCCAAGTGAAAGGTTTACTTATCCTAAAATACCTTCCACTGTAGAGGCTAAGAGTCATTGGTTAAGTAATACAGAATAAACTGGGAAATGCTGCAGAGTAAAGCAGTCACACCTTTTGCCAACAGCTCTTGTAGTAAGTTAAAATTTTCTAAGGTCACAATATGGCAGATTTTTTTTTTTGAGGATTTATGATTTGACCAAGGTCAGGCATATGTTAATTGAACCTTGCCAGATTTGTCCTGATGGCCATAAACAAATGTCTGTGGGAAGTCAGCAGCTTAGCTCACCACCCACCTCACTGGATCATAAAACCAGAGCTACATGGAACCAGTACAAAGATGCAGTGGCTTTGTGCTCATTCCAGCGTGGCCTTTGCCTGTCTGTCCCTGCAGAAGAGGTGTGGGAACAGGGGATCCCTGGGCAGGGACCACCCAGGAGCTGGCTTTGGTTCTTTCCCTTTCTTTGTAGCCTTCATTGTTATTACCATCGTGTTCGGTCCTGTGCTCTGAAGTCAGCACCTAATGCTAACATGTCAAACATTCCTGAAAGCCACCGAGATTGTCATGACTCTGCTTTATAAACCTGATTCTGTGTACTAAGTAGGTGTCTTAGTTACTTTCATGTCGCTGTGACTTAATACCTGACATCCACAATTTAGGGAGGAAAGATTTATTGTAGGTTACAGGCTCAGAAGGTCACAGTCCATTCACAAGTGGGCGGCTGGGAAGTGGCAGAAGCACATGGCGGGCCTGGAGTGGGGTCAGGGCCAGAGCCACCGAAGTCCTCACAGCATGGTGGTACAGAGAGAGACCGCAGGGAAGGGCAGAACCGGCACAGCCCCTCCAGGTCAAGCCCTAAGTATTTGCCCCTTCCAGCCAGGCCCCACCTCCCAACCCTACATAGTATCCATAGGAACTTGAGGCTTTAGGGGGACACTCCATATCCCAGCCGTCACATTAAATCGATCATATTTTACCAGATTTTGAATATGAAGGTATGGCATCCAGGATTTATGTGCTCTTATTGTTTTGAAGCTCTAATGCTGTGTTTTTGAGAAAGAGAGGTTCTACATAAGTCGTCTGTGTTCATAGAAATGCCATAATCTAAATGAGTGCAAAATAGCACAAAGAAAAGTCCCCGCCTCATCCCCACCACACCTTGCACTAGGCCTTGAACCCAAGGAGTTCACATGGAGCTGTATCCTCGAGCCTACTTTTTAGTTTTTATTTTGAGATGGAATCTTGCTAAATTTCTCAGGCTGGGCTTAAATTTGTGATCCTTTTGCCTCAGTCACCCATACTGCTTAGGATTACAGGTCTGTACCAGCAGGCCCTTCTCAGCATGTTTCTTACTCTTCAATATGTATACAAATATTCTTGAGAAGATTGTTAATAGGTTGACAAGCCTCTCTTCCTTGGGCTTTAGTGTAATCTGGGTCTCTTGATAATTCCCACCTAGCATTTGCTCACCCTGGTGTTCTCATCAATTTCCAGAGGCTCACTCATAGTTTAGCATTAACGTCACAGGCCGACCAGTCCTTCCCAGTTCCAGCTTATGATGTTATTACTTTGTTGCCTTGACAAAGTACATAATTCCTATTACCCGAATTTCTTTATTTGTAAACTAAAGATTATATTTATCTACGTTTTAAGAGTATGCTGGATAATGAATTTTGTGATTGGAACATGTATTATCACATAGTAAGTGATGGCTGCTGCCCTTGGCTTCATCTGCGTCACACCACCACATTCCCATACCCATCTGTTACCATCGGTGTTAGTGGCAGGGTATGTGCACAGAGTACCTGGCAGTGCCAGGCAGTATGTTAGAGAGTGGCAGAGATACTTCAGAGAGTTGAGAGATCCCCAAAGAAATTTGGGCTGGAGTCGATCCCTATGTCCACACAGGAGCCATGCTTCAACAGTAATTTGACAAATGATCTCCCTCCCTTCCTCCCTCCCTCCCTCCCTTTCTCCTTCTCTCCCTTTCTCCTTCCCTCTTCCTTTCTCCTCTTTCATTCATTCAACAAGGTCTTGCTGTGTAGTACAGGTTGGTCATGAACTCACTATGTAGCCCAGGCAGGCCTTAAACTCATGACAGTCCTCCTGCCTCCACATTCCAGTGCTGGGATTATGGGCTTGTGGCATTATGCCCAGTTTATGTGGTGCTGGGGATTGGACCCAGGGCCTCAGGCTTCTTAGGCAAGTGTTCTAGCCACTAGGCTACGCCTCTAGCTCTTGTAGGATGATTTTAAATTTACTTTGACGATTCAATTTTTGCTGAATTTCTAACTTAAAACAGTTGTCGTAATCTTAAGTTTATATATGAAAATCAAATGTTTATGAAAAGGTACCCAGAATGTGTTGCATGATGTGAAGGCTGTCAGTTTATACTTGATAGTGAAAGCATTCGGCTATGATTTGAGAGACTTAAGTGTCATAAGGTAACAGAAATGGCCTTATTTAACTGTTAAATTATTTCAAAACTGAAATTATTCTATAGATTAAGTATTTAACTGATAAAATATAAATTAAGAAAATGACATAATATGTTGCCTCATGTTTTTTCATGTGTCGCAAAAACTTGGTGCTGTGTGCCAAGAAACAGATCTGCTTAGATTTGTTCTGCCTGTTCTTTGGAAGGTGTGATGACTCAGTTCTGCCACCATTTCTTACTTTTCATTTGGTGTGAATACATCTTTCTCTCTCTCACACCCACACCCACACCCACCCACCCACATGCCACACCGTAAGCCTGTGTTCTTTTCTCATTAGCCCCTTCGTGAGAATCACACTTGTAAACATAAGCTCTGGAATTGTATGGTGGTATTTGGCTAATGAAAAAGTCATTTTGATGAACTCAAATTAGCATTAATTTTAAGAGGTTATGTAATGTAACAAAATAAATGGGTTGCAGAGGGATGAAGGACTGTCTGCAGCACCAGCTGGGGAAATTCTGATCCTTTGCATGGTAGACTTGAAGGGATCACAGCAGAGTCAGCAGTGTTGCCTCATTTCACATCAGCCAAAGAGATCTCTGACAAGTGTCCTGTTAAGCATGATGGAAGCTTCTTCAAAAACTGATAATGATTTCTGAATAATTTAGCTCTTGTTTTAAAACAGATCCCATCTTATCTAAAGTAACATCTCATTCTTGTCCCCGTTGACCTACTCTTTTACTTTCTTCGTAACATTTAACATAAGTTGGCGTATTTTTAAGTAAATAAAATTGTGGTGGCTTATCTGCTTGTTTCAACCAGAACTTTTGCGAGAAACATGCCTGTTTTCTTCACGACAATATTAATCCTTAAGAGTAAAGCCTACTACATCATAGGCACTCAATAAATATTTGCTGGGCACGTAAGGATTAAAAGCCATTGGTGTCAGAGCTTGTATTGTAATATTCTATTATAGTATTTCTCATAAAATATCTCACATTAATATGTAATGTTGTAAGTTATAAGCTAAGTATTTCATTTCACTGAATTTTTTATTTGTAATGTGGTTTGCAGTGGTATTATGTACCTTTAAATTCAGCCAGTGCACCATTAGTAAATCTATTTCTACATAGTGATTTGCGACCAGAGCTCATTATCCACATTATATTACTGCAGAAGTAGTGTGAAGTACTATAATTGTTTTAGGTTTTTTTTTGTGTGTGTGTGTGTGTGTGTGTGTGTGATTTGAGGCCCTGAATCTACTGAGACCATAGCTGCTGTGGGTGTGTGTTACTGACATGGAAAGTTGGGGGCAAAAGCTGCTGTTTTATTATAGTCATGACCTCCTTGGGTCAGAACTTAAGATGGCACACAGAGGGGACCAATAATTTGTGTTTCAAGCTGTCTGAGGTTTCCCTGGAGGGAGTCCATGGCAGGGGCCTGATCGTTGGTGGGAGGTGTCTTTGCTTACATAGCTGGTAATTGAGCTGGGTGGTTGCCTTGGATGTCAGGTGTGACAGCTGGGGGAACAGGCATGTGTGGCTTTTCCCTGTGGGTTAGTGTGGACTTCATGGGACATGATGTTTAGATTGTGTGGGTGCACCTCCAAAGAAGCAGGACGGAGAGACTGTTAGGTTTTTTTAACCCTGCAGTCAAGAGACTAGCTTGAGTGTCACTGGTTGTTGAGGCAGTTATAAAGAGCTGTCCAGATCCAGCAGTGGGGAGATAAAGCCCTACTCCTCGATCATCGAGTGATGATGCTGTCCTGTGAGAAAAGTCAAACCTGTGTGCCTTCGAGGTATGCCGTGACAGCCAACATTGGAAAATACTGTTCTGTCCGAACTCTGCCTGGCAGACTGACCTTCTTGCTTGGAGACCTGGAGGCCACAGACTAGTCACAATGGTCCCATAGCCTGTGTAGGTAGACTGGTTTTTGAGCAGAGCAGAAATTGTATTGCCAGCTTGATCTTTAGTCACACTGGGTCCAGCTCTTCCCCATGTATAGGCAAGTCCCAGACAGATTGAGAAGAGTTCTAGTTCCACTGTGATCTTGGCAGCAGTCCTGGGGGGGAGAGGGAGAGGGTACTTAATATTAACCTTCTGGGCACTGTAGGCTGACAGACTGAGTTTGGTGCTGTGTGCATAAAACACACCTTGGAAATGCGAAAAGGACACTGCTTGTGTACTAAGAAGAGGCAGAAGTCTAGGAAGAAGGAAAAGAAATTCCCAAGCCCGTTAGAATTTTTAAAGTATGCTTGTGGCTTCTGTCGCTTGGAGGACGTTGTGCTACTTCACTTATTTTCCTTCTGTGAGATTAGCAAGAATCCCTTTCTCTATGCCTGTATCATCAGTGCACTTGCTAAAGTTTTAGTTTTTTTTTTAAATTGCAACCGTACAGCTACTCATGTTGTGTTGCTTTCTTCCATTTAGTCTGTTTCCCCCTTCTTCAACCTTGTGCCTCACGATTGACAAATAGTGCTATCGCAAACAAAACGGGCTGCGAGAAGAAAGGGGGAGCCGCCTTGACATGCGCCTGCGCACGCTGGCTTGGATAGATGATGTTTTTCCAAATTCTGATAGTGTTTGGTATCCTAAAACTATATTTTAGAAGAGATGCTATGATTTAGACTCTGAGAATAGCTTTACACTAAGCTGCTACAAACAATGAGAAATGTTCTCTCTCCATTAATGTGAACAAATTTAGCAAGTTGAAGAGATGTGCCAGAAAAATAACATGGGAATGTTTAATTTGGTAATCATCTTTCTGAAATGTGATTTCAATGGGATTTTTGAATGAATGCACAACATACATATACTTGTGTAAAAGTGAAGATCCTTGTAAAACTGGAATCTAAAACCTAGAGAGCTTGCTTTTTAAGCTTCTGTTGCAGATGACAGTTCTGTGTGTCAGTATTCAGCATGATGCAGCTCATTCGATGAGAACTTGTAGGAAAGTGTTGCCATCCACTGTACACAGTGCTGTGGCAGAGCTGTAAGTAGTTTTCCATTTTACATAGAGAGTTAAATTTTTTTCATGTGCTTGTTAGTAGGAGTTGCCTAGTTTCCTATGCAACCTGGAAATTTTGTCTACTCTTTCAGATAGGCTTCTTAAAAAACGTAATACATGTGTCATCGAATATACTGTATAGATAATGCTTGGTCTGTTTGTGTAGCTTGTATAAAATGAACATTCCTTTTTTAGAAAATTCCTTTGTTATGTTCAAAATAAGCGTTTCACATGTCCAGTGATTTCGAAGCAGGGTGATTTTTGTCCCCTGGAGTATTTTTGGCAGTGTTTAGAGATGCTTTTTGGGTTATTACGGTGGGACATACGGTACTGTTGGCATGTAATGTAGAGTTCAGGGATGCTGCAAACATCCTGCAATGTGGAAGCCAGCTGCTGCCACAGACAGTTGTCTAAATACCGCGATTGCCTAGTTTTTGAAGTCTGAAAACTGAGTCTACAATGATTACTTTTTAAAAAATGTTTATGTGTTTTTGAATAAAGCTGGTCATAAAACTCTAATGAGATATTTAAAGTAGTATGTTTTTCATTTCTGTTGTAAGTGAAAAAAGTGCCACTTTGAATATAAAATATATTTGTTCTTTGCTTTTTTAGTTCTTAGCATTCCCAGTTTTTACCTTTTTAGAAAATGGCTCAGATACTTGCAGAGAGATGTAATCCACATACACTCGACACCTTCACACTGTCAGAGGACAGCACAGAACTGTTTACTGAATGCTGACATTGCTTGCGTTGTCTGCTGTGGGGCTGTATAGTGACTAAGTCATCCTCAGTCCCTATACAGTGCATCACAGGAAGTTGGCAGATACAGTGGTCCATCTGTTATCACACCCACCACGTGCCTTGGCTCAGAGGGAGGAGGCTGCAGATTGGAGCCCAGTGTGTGAGAAGTAGTGAGATTCCAAGATGTGGATCGTTCTTTCTAGAAAGGCCTTTCTGGCCTGTTGACAAGCTTGACTTGCTCATTTCTAAGATGGCCTTGTAGTTCATGACGTTATCACCTTTTCGTTAGGAGTTTCAGAAAAGGCAGGCATGTTACCAAAGACACTTTTTCTGAAAAATGAGGTCTCAAGGTTCTTCCTTCCAACTGCTGGTCAGATTGTTGTAGAAAATGAGCAGTGGAAAAATTGAAGCTGCACAATCTGGAGAGTTTTATTTTTAAAATAGTTGCTCTTAACCTGAACTGATGTATAACAAGTATAAGACCATTTCTTATTATTCTAGTATGGCAAAGAAATTTTCTTAAGTTTATACAAGTATTTCCATGCTTAGAGGAGATTGTGATTTTTGTAGTTTGTTAGAAATGTGTACACTACTTTTTGTCAGTTTGAGAAGCCTGTTTGTTGCATCGGAAGTCATAGATGTTTGTGATACCAGGGTTTAATATGGGGTGTCTGGGATCTCCTAGACAAAAACATTGCTGCTGTCCTTCCTGGCACTTTGAACTTGTGGAGACTGCCTGGAGGTAAAAGGTTTTGAGATGAGCTTTCTTATCTTGTGAATAATGTTATTTATACAGAATTTCTCCCTCTTGGCAAGGCACAGTGTCTGGTTTGAGTAGGCAGAAATCCATTTCCACATTACTGTCTGTAGATTACATGTCTTTGACTCCACTTCACCTTCAAAAGAGCAAAATGGTTAAGAGAGCCTCTGACTAATTGAAACTTAGAAGGGGGGTTGCTTTTTTCAGACTGAAGGATATAAAATGAATAGGAATAGTGAAGGGTTGTCTGGTCCATTTAAAAGAGCCATTGTTTTTAAGTTTCTTCTTTTTTCCACCTTCATTTTAAAGTAGCTCTGCTGAAAGTGGACTTTGGTAATCTGCAATAGAGTACAATGTCTAAGTCATCTTCAAATAGATAAAGGAAATACTTGAAGTAGTATTTGCCAAGTTGAGAATTTAAAGTTGATTTACATATGTCTTAGTTATTATTGATTAAAAACAATAAATTCAGTTTTTAAAATTGTTAGGAATAATCACAAAAAATTGGTTCCTGTGTGTAAATGCTAATTATTTGAGAATAATTATTTTGAAGTTCAATTTCCAGGAAGCAAAATCATATAAAAATGGTAAAGCTTCCATAAAGACAGTTTCTATAATATCTTTCTATGAAATTCTTTTCATTGTATCTTGTATTACTAATGGAAAACAAAAGGTTCTTGGGCTTTTATAGATAAGAATTATGATAAACACATAGTAACTTCAGGTTCATTGTACCTAAAGGAATGAAACAAGTAACACACACTTTTTTTTTTTTTTTGAGACAGAATCTCACTCTGTAGTTCAGGCTTATCCTGAGCTCACTATATAGCTCAGGCTGGCCTTGAACTCACAGCAGTCCTCCTGCCTCAGCTTCCTAAAGTGTTGGCATTACAGGTGTGCGCCACCTGTAATCTGGTTTATGTAGTGCTGGGGAATCAAATTTAGGGACTTGTGCTTGTGAGACAAATGTTTTAATTGCTGTGTTATTCCTCCAGCCCCTATCCTATTCTTATTGATATTAGAGATACAAAATTAATATGTACTGTAATATCACTCAAGGATTATTTAACTTTAATTCATTATTCCAAATATGATCATAATTGATAGGATATTGCTAATCTATAGTGATAGAGGCTTTTCTAATGATAGTCTGTAGCGTTCAGTTATGTATAGGGAAAGAGAAGGATTGGTAATTCTATTTCTACAGGATTTGTAGTGGAATAGAGTGGTTATAATTAAAATTGTCTAATTTTGAGACACTAAACTTAGAGGAGACTTTGTGATGATGATTCTTTTAAATTATGATAGCTCACTGTCATTATGTTATTTAATATGTTTATTTTCCTCAAGAATACTTTTATTTGAATTTTGCTGGCTATTAAGGATTTAAGAAAGCTCTTGCTTTGAGTCCGTCTCTGACGCACTCGTCTCTACAGGAATCTTCCTTTTCATTGCGTTCTCTATGGTTTTGTTTCTCTTCCCTGCTCTCTCCTGTGTCTGTCAGGTGAGTAGCTTCTTCCCTTGACTATACCCCACATCTTATTTATTTTTATCTTGAGGCAAGGTCTCACTAAGTTGCTTAAGCTTGCCTTGAACTTGTGATTCTCCTACCTCAGCCTTTGGAGTAGCTTGAATTATGAGGTGTACCACTGTGCTTGGACTTTTAAAAATTTTTTTAAACTAGGAATCTGTGATTTTTATGATAATAATGTAAGATCACAACTATTAAGAATATGCAACTTTTTAAAAATAATCAAAAGGAAAAAATTAAGCCTTTTGGAAAGTGTCTGTCTTGCTGTTTTCTGTAGTGTAAACATCCTTGGAATCATACTATCCGATACTGCTGCGTTATTTATAATTCTGTGTCCCAAAAGTTGAGTAATAGGGATAGTGGTGTAGCTTGATAGTGTGTGTAGTTGACATGCACAGGGTACATGTGTGTGAGCTTTTGTTGTAGTTGCATTTTGCTTCACTTATTTTTGCCTAGGGTTCAAGTGATTTTCTTCTCTCCCTCTTTTAGTTTGAGACAGGGTCTCACTGTGTAGTTCAGGCTGGTCCTGAACTCATGGCAGTCGTCCTGCCTCAGTCTCCTAAGGGCTTAGATTACAGGTATGTGCGCCACCACATCCGAATTATGTTGTCCTGGGGAATCAAACTTCGGACCTTGTGCTTGCTAGGCAAATGCTGTAATGACTGTGCCACTCCTCCGGTCCTCTAGTGCTTTTCTTTGTGGGAAATTCATTGCACAGAAGGATTCACTTTACTCCTGTAAATACAGTTCTGAACTTTTTATGTATGGGTCAGAAGACAGGTAATAGACAAATCAATATTTTTTTTGAGCTGTGTGCTACAAAGCAATTAATGAGAAAGTGAATTGGGAATGGTTATTTAAATAGAGTAGGAAACAAGTTGAGGAAAGTCTCTTGGAGGAGCCTGAGCTGAGAACTAGCCAGTCACACACACACAGACAGGAGGCCCTGAGCTCAACTTGTGGGAGACTAGAGCTGTTGAAAGTGAGAAAGAAAAAAGTGGAGATAAGAAGTAGGTAGAAGGGAGCTCAGAGACCATAGAGGAACAGGAAGGAGGAGCCAGGGCCCCGCGCCTGTCTCTACAAGACCACTCTGATTCATGTAGGACTTGGGGTGCTATCAGTCAGAACAGCCATAGAGCCCAATTTAAAGAGCTTTTTATTCCTGATGAAACCGGAGTAGAAAAGAAACTAAAACATTATCTGTTCTTTACAGTGTGTTAGTATATGTATTCTGGCCAGCAACATCTGTTTTGTGTTTACTGCATTTCTTCTTTAGGCTTTTTTCTTATCTGAATTGCTAAGTCATTCTGTGTGGATAATACTTTAAGTAGACAAAAATTTTAAGGTATGTAATGTAATTTAAAGGGTGGATATATATATGTACTTTTATATCTTATATGTACTTAATATTTAAACTTTATTATAAAAACTTGTTAAAATTTATAGCAGATACTTTTTTCATTACAAACACGTGGAAGTATATTTTCAAAGATGGGACCATAGAGTGTGCATGTGTGTAAATATGCTTGAACCTTTAACTTGTATTCTATATGTATTTTTTGTTTTTAAAGCACAGAAAATTGTGCACAAGGGCTGGAAGAATGGCTCAGCCATTAAAGCGCTTGCAAGCGCTAAGTACCCTAGTTCGATTCTCCAGCACCACATAAGCTGGGTGTGGTGGCACACACCTGTAATCTCAGCACTCAGGAGGCTGAGACAGAAGGATTGCTGTGAGTCCAAGGCCAGCTTGGGCTCCTAAGTGAGTTTAGGGTCAGCCTGGACCACAGAGTGAGACCCTGTCTCAAAAAAAAAAAAAAAAAAAAGGAAAGGAAAGAAAGAAAGAAAGAAAAGAAAATTGTGCACAAGTAAAGTATCTACCAAATATCCCGATAACTATTAATATAGACCCCAAGAAATAGTAAAGTTTCTACGTGGTCCAGCATCATCAGTATTGTCTTCTTTCTTTAGAAATACTTTTAATAGTTACACTAATAACAACAGGTTTTTCAGCTGTGGAAAAAATTAATATGATCAAATGCCTTTTGACAATATTGTATATTTTAAAAGGTAATTTACAAGTTGATTATAAATTTTGCCTTGAAAACTGGGTTTTCAGCACTGGATCAAAGGCGAGACCATCAAGCGCTAGCTTAACATGTAATGCTTACCTTTAGTTTTCGTCCATGTTCTGAGTTTTGTACTTAAGGACGTAACTCTAAATCTTTTCTATATTCTCATTACAATCTCTTTAGAATCATGCATCTTCCAAGTTGGAAAGAATCACAAAGAAAGCAGAGAATTAAGGAAGAGGCAGTGAAGCCAGTGAGTGTTAGCTGTGCTGGTAGCCCAAGCCTTGAGTCCCTTCCTTCGCCCCCCTTGCAGGAGCTTGCAAAGTCTGTCCTGGTTACACACTTTGTATTTACTTCCTCAGACTCTGTGCTAGAATGGAACCATGGACTTTGCATTGAGCCACATTGCATGAACTCACTATAGAACTTTACCTATGGATAAAGTTATAACTGGTTAAAACTTGAGCAGTACCAGCTGAGATGCAGAGGTTAAAGGGCCAGAAAGACTTGCTAGGACTCTTCCCCAAGATGCTGACATTTTAGGGACCCCAGGGAGCATATCACTGCCCCACGTGTTGCTAGTACTACTCAGCATTGTCATCCCCAGATTATGTCTTATCCAAAACTAGTGTGTCATCCAACTCTCCATTCTGGCCAATTTGAGAACTACTGTAGGATTGAACTTGTTCAGTCCAGTGTGTAATGAACTGATTTTTTTGTTTGTTTCCTAAAGTATTTATTTTCACATCGAATTGTGTTAATGAGAGGAATATTACAATTTGGAAACACTGTACGAAGTAAAGATGTTGGCACTGTTGGCATATTTAGGTCATTTGTTAATTTTTTACTTATGAGTTGTAAAGTTCTTAGCTTGTTAAGTTTTGTATGAAGGTTTTTTCCTAGATTTGTTTCAGCTTAAGGTTTTTAGAAGCTTTATTGCTTTCCAATAGTTTGTTTTTGCCTTAAATAAAACATAAATTAATTTGGAAAACTTGAGTGCTATGATTTGAGTGTGTGCTATGATTTGAGTGTGTTCTTTAAGTTTTTATGCATTAGAAACTTGGTGATACTGAGAAGTGGTAGGCTCTTTTAAGAAGTTGGGCCTACTGGAAATTACTTAGGTCATTAGAAGCATCTCCCTTAGGAAAGATCAGATGAGTTCTATGGACCCTGGTTAGTTACTGGCAGATTGTTGCTCTCAGAGAGCAAGGCGGGGACCTCTCTGGTCTCTCTGGCTTCCCATCTGCTGTGTCTTCTCTTCTCCATAGTTCCATTCACCTGCTGTCCACTCTGGTGTGTGTGGTAAATTCAGGCAGCCACCAGTGGTCACACCGTATTTTTGGGCTTTCTCTCTCTGAAAACTGAATTTAAATAAATTTCTTTTTCTTTGCAGAGCACACATTCTCAGATACCATGTAGAAGCAGGGGAAAGCAGACTTAAGGAGAAGTTACACATTTTTGCTCTTAAAAGTGAAGAAGAATAAATTTTGTTTAGATTGATATCAATGTACTGGAAAGTCCTATAGAAAACAAATACTTACTTATTTAAAAATGTGTTCTAGTTGCTTGGAAACACTTAAGCTTACTGTTTTTTGGCAGTACTGGGATTGAACCCAGGACCTTCACACTGAGCTTCAGACCCTTTCCTTTCCCTTAAATTTTATTTCAAAACAAGGTCTTTCTATGGTGCCAGGCCTTGGCTCAAACCTGGATTTCTCTGCCTTACCTTTCCATAATTCTTGCGTTAAAAATGTACATGCTCAAACCCAGCATGAACTGTAATTTAAAAAATTTATTCTGGTGTGTTTGTTAATGATGATTAATTTTGAGGGAGTCAGGATTTAAAATGGCACAAAGACCGATATAAGGGAGTGAGACATGGGTATTGCTAGGTCGAAACTATGTAAATTTTAGTTATTAAGTAGGACTTGTTTGATTCCTGATGGTAAGTGAATTTGAACTAGTACAATTTGAATGTAGTGTGTAAACATTAGACTCCCTTCAGCACACATTGTTTAAATACACGTTTGAGTTCCTGTGTTTACTTGTAGTCACACTTGGTGATAAGCTGCAGATGTTGTTTCTAACCCGATGTAGTATCTTGGGTCAGAAAATCCTAAAATCCAAGAGCTTAAAATTCCTCAAGCATTTTCCTGTCTTAGGAAAATGCTGCTTGTGTCCCTCCCTTGTTTTTGTTGTTCAGTGCTGCAGATGGAACTCAGTTCTTCACTCCTGCTGAGCCAGTGATCTACCATGAAGCTTTGTGCCTAGTCCTATTTTCATGAGCTACTTTAAGTGCTAAAGTTTTACAAAGCAGACTCTTCTGTTTAGTTATTTTTGTGTCATTACTGCTTTATCAAATTTTATATGTGTATAATTATTTTGTAGCACATCCTTAGTATAAAATATGTAGTGTTATCAAAAATTAAAAAGACTGTTTAAAATTGCTTGATTATACAGAATTTGCTAACCTTCAAAATATACTTTCCAGCCTTTTGATTTAACTCTATTCTCTCAGCTCCGGAAAAACACTTGTTTCTTACTAAGAACCAAACCTTTCATGAGCTAAAGCCTGGCACTGCACATAAAGGAACCTTAGAAGGACACATTGTGACCCAGTGTGAGAGGGGCTTCTCTTTAAAACCTGGGGACAAAATGGATTTTGCATATTGTCATTATAAGGTGGCTTATGACATTTTCTTGCCTACATTAGAACCTTTATGTTTGTAATTCAAACTTTCACTGGGTGCAGTGACTGATAGGTGTTGGTACTGATAGATTTTGGATACATTATAAGCTGAATAATAACTGTACACTCTTTAAAAATTCAAAAGTACATGTTTAAAATATAAAGCTTTTTTGTGTTGGAGTTCCATTTTATATAAATAAAACATTTTGAAATAAAACTAGATAAGAAAAAGTCAGAACAAACTATTTTGTTATAAAAGTAAGGTAATAGAAAATGTAGAAAATTAATAATGCTGTTGAAATTTCTAGTTGTCTGGTGATGTAAGTGGAGAGGAGGTAGGTCACAGTAATTAATTAAAGTGACAAAATTTTGTATTTCTTGCCTCCAAAGAATTGAATATATAATGTTTTACAGTTCGCTGAACTGTGTATAGTGACAGTACGAGCCAGAGTTACTCATCTGGTCTCAGGGAGATGGCAGGGCTGATGGTCTGAAGAGTTCTTTGTACACCTGTTCTGAGAGGACCTCTCTCTGGATCTCCCTCCCTTTCACTCTCTCTCTCTCCCCCCCTCCTTTTTCTGTCTTTGCAGATGTTATTTTTGTTCCATTTGCTATTTTAACTTGTCAGTTAAAAAATAATTACTGTGTCACTGTGGTTGGCAGCTCATATAGGAAAAATATGCTGTCTCTTAATCAAAGGTGATTACAGTTTTTTCCTGTCTATAAATGTGCTTGTTGTGTAACGAGAATGCATTAGTCTCAGCCTGGTGTATGAAATGAAAGGCAGCAAGAAGCAGCAGCATTGTTATCACTCCAGGCGTGTCTAATGAGTCGTGTTTCCATGTTCTCTCGGTCACGCCGTGGAGTGCCTTCAGCCAGGGCTAAGCCTGCTGTAAAATGCTTTTTAAGATTATCGTAGCAAGAGCAGAGATGCTTGGTGAGTGGGGGCAGGGAGGGAGTGCCCAGGAGACAGCTGCATTTCCAACAGTTACAGCTGCGAGGATTACTCACTGTCACGGCAGTGACAGACAACTGTTTGAGCTTTGGTGTAAAAGGCAGTTTGGGGACTTGCCGTGTTAGACTTTTAGCAGCAAGCTGGGGGTGGGGTGGGGTGGGATGGTGTGTGTGTGTGTGTGTGTGTGTGTGTGTGTGTGTGTGTGTGCATGCATTTCAGATCTGAGGAGCAGAAGGAAATTGCATTAATTTTTAACTGTCATCTTAAGATCACTGTCCTAGAGAAAGTGCATAGGATGTTTGTAGCGTTGAAGGATTTGAAAGTAAATTCTCTGAGTCACATGTGTGGCTTTCCTTCTCCGATTTTGTCTTGTGATTCCTGACCTAACAATACTCAACTTCCTAAAAAATAATTCCGATCATGTATGTTATGTACCTTTTTGTAAATTAAGTAGCTTTATAATTACCCAATTTAAAATCTATTTCAACTGTGTGTGCCTATAAAAATACTGTGTCCTCATTGAAGAAGGTCTGGAAAATGTGTGCAGAGGTAAAAAAGAAAATCATTATTCCAGCAGCCAACAGTAACGGTTAGTTTTGGTGATTGCCATTCTAGACCTTTATTTGTGCATTGTTTAGCACATTAAGAGTGTCCTAATAGTTTTAAAAGAGAAAACAGTAGTACTCATTTTAAAATCTTTGAAAGGAGTAATCAGATGGTGGAACATTTAGCTTTTGAAGGTCAGCAATAACCATGGTGCAAGATTTCTTCCAATTGAAGCCTGTTTTCTGTAACATTTGTCTTTGAACTGTTTTTGTGTTTCATGTAGAAATTTAGTTTTATGATCTCCTTCAATTTAATCTTTACTGGCTTTATGTGGAGTTGTGTTGTCCATTGAAATGCTAAGTTGGGTCATGTCTCAACTGCTGCAATGCTGTGTACAAACTGCCATTAAAATTCTGGTTATCCTGCAACTCACAGAGGAAACATGCTGTTAAGAATTCCTTAGGAAGACATTACACAGCTAAATTTTTGAGTCATGACTGCTTCTGTCTACTGAGTATTATCAATATTTTTAATCATTTAAAGTTGAAATAGTTCAGAAGAAATGGAATATTTTGATACATATCTTCTGTCCTTAATTATTTTTTCTTATTTGATTGATGAGTTGTCACTGGGAAAGTTAAAATCCATTTCTGAAGTAGATTTGTTAGGTGGTACCAAATATTCTATACCCATGAACAATTTGAGAAATCAGAGTAGAAGGTGGGATGAATGTTATAAATAGTGGGTTCATTTAGTCATTAATGAGTTTACTTGGCAGTCCATGGTAGCATAATTGGGGTCAGCCCATGGTATTGTATGTATTGGATTTTTTATGAGTGTAATGCCGTCTTTCGTAATTAATGCATGTTATGCTACTTGGTTGCTCAATTTCTTTGGCAAGTCAGTTCTCTTTTCTCCCCTCAGACAGGATCTCAGTCTGTAGCCCAGGCTGACTCTGAACGCACAGTACAGCCCAGACTGGCCTTGAACTTAACAGCAGTCCTCCTGTCTCAGCTTCCCCAGCACTGTGTGTGCCACTGGTGGCACTTGGCTTTGGGCCGGTCAATTTTTAACAGACCAAATAAGGAAGTTTCTGTATTTAGCATTTTGATATTTTGTTACTCAGTCTTTTTGGAAGGGTCAGTTTTGAAAAAAATCAAATTATCATTGTTTTATGCAGCCCATAAAATTAAATTGATAAATGTTTTCATATAATTTGAGCATGTTGCAGTCCTTAGGAAGTAAATACCATAACTTAAAAGTTATTTTTTTTTTTATGCTTCAGTTTTATCTATTGAAGATGGCGGTCAGAGACAAAGGCAGTGGTCTTGTGACGGCGGTGGCTCCGGTCCCCGAGCTGGTTATCGTCAGCGGTGTGTCACAGGAGTGTCACAGGGACGCAGTCTCCATATTTTGTTTGCTTTGCTTTATCTACTTGTGTGTTCAGATTCTGCAGGAAAGTCTGATTTTCTGTCATTCTAGTGGCTGAATTAGATGTATGGGCGTCTCTGAAAGCGCCCACCCCCTCTGGTATTGGTAGTGGCCAGTGTGGTTGTTGGACTCCATGTTCTGGATAATAGGTTTCATTAGCGTTGATGCCTGAGGTAAAGAAGCAGTAGGTGGGAGAGAAGTGTTTTGATGTCTAGACGTTCATTTCAGCTGTTGCTGCAGTATGACACGTTAAAAGGAAACACGTATCATAGCTTAGAGGAAATATGTATTCTTTGAAAGTAATTCTACTTTAAAAAATGTAAGGCTGAGTGACCTGAATTCTAAAAGCGTCAGTGTGACTCTTCAAGCCTTCGCGATCTTCATGCTCCTCCCTGTGCTGTTCTTTGCGCATGCCCTCCACTTTCCGTCCTGTAAGTATGTCACTTTTGCTTGTGAGATTGGAAAGGCTGGGTTCTTCAAGATCTCTGCTGGGAGACACAGAACATTGAAGCAATATGCCACATTGGTATTTGGCCCTATAAACTTTCCCACTCCTGAGCCATTTATGTAGTTTTTCTTTTAAGAAGCATATTAATTCAGCTAGGAACAATATTTTGTAAAGTTGAGAGAACTTATATTGTAATTTGTGAGGATTTTGAAAAATGATTTGGGCACTAAGTAGTAATTACTGCTTTTTAAAATTTTTCCATTATAAAACATTGCCTTTTTTTCTAAAAAAAATTGTATGGTGCTTTTATAGTTTAAATATTTGATTATGGGGATTACTATATTTAAGAAGGTTCGGTAACTGCAATTCAAACAAGTTCTGATTATAGCTTTCACAATTTATTTGAGATAACTTTAGTACCAAAATAGTTCTCTTTGTACATAGGCAGCTGTGGTAGTACTTAGTTTTATTATTCATTCTTAATCTGGCTACAATAGATAAAATAGCAGTATGGGAGTATTTTAATTGAGATTTTTTTTTTGTTTGTTTTGAATGAATGTCTTTGCCAGAAGTGTATGGTTTCATGGTTCCTTCCAAGATCAATGAAGTTTTTAGAAAAATTCTTTCATTATTTGTCAGAATATTTTTCAGTATAGCCTGTAGAGATAATAATGTTGCTACTTAATATTCCTACAGAGTTAAAAACTTGGAAGATAAACTGAAAACTTGGAAGATAAGCTTTTCTCAGGCTCGGTGGCATATCCCTGTAATCCTGGTTGTTCCAGAGCCTAAAGTGGGAGGATTGTAAATTGGAGACCAGGTTGGTCAGTTTAGCAAGACCCTGTCTCAAAAATTAAAAGAAGGGCTGGGGGCGCAACTCAGTGGTGATGCTCCTTTGATTCCATCCTCTTTACCACTCCCTCAAATCCCCTCCCCTCTTTTTCTTTTTAAGACTTGACCTAATAGGTTTTATCACAAGATTATACATTTCATAGTGATAGAGCCCATTATTTGCAGACCTTCTTATTAGGCATTTTAACAGTTATTTTTGTCCATATCCTCTGTGAAAGAGTTAAGTGTTAAATGGGTCTAATCTCATTTAAAGTAACCAGAGCAAGTACTTTGTTCTCCTCTCACCTTGACCTACCAAAGAGTGTCACTGGCAAGTAAATGGAAGTATTGCCTTAAATTCTACTGTGTGGACATCTCAGGTAAATTACTTAACCTAAAATGTGATTTTTGTCTGGCTGTATTATAGAGTTCTACAGATAGATTGCGGAAGTGGTTGTGTTTATTAGCCTTTGAGGAAGTTACTTGTTGTTCATGGTATGGTGGCTCAGCATGGTGGTATATACTTGTAATCCCAGCACTAGGAAGGCTGAGACAAGAGGATCGCCTTGAGTTTGGGGCCAGCTTGGGCTACCCGGTGCCTATCTCAAACAAACAAACAAAAAATAATTTGTAACTACTGAGAAAACATTGCTTTAAAGCAAGAGCACTGCACTCCTAGTCTGTGTCCTGGGAAGGAGAGTCCCCGGGCTGATGAGTAGCAGAGCTCCACATTCTGTCAGTGCACTTCTGCTTAGGTTCTGATGCCTGTGCTGATGGATGAAGCTTTGCTCCCTGCTCTCCTCTCCTGGTGCTGTTGCTCGCCATCTGGAAGCTGTCCTTCAGCACACTACCTGTTACCAAGTATGTACAACCTCACACTCCCACCTTTACGTGAGGGAATGATCTTCAGCTAAATTAGTGCCTGGTGTCAAAAAGATTGGGGACCACTAACTTAAAGTACAAATTCTTAACCAGAGTGAAATTTATTTCAGAGTTGTCGGTTGCTTTTCTAGCTGGCATTAAGAATAGAAGGGCTGAGTGGGCAGGCTTTCTTTGCACTAATCTATGGAGAAATGTGGGACAGGAGAAAAAGAAAAAGGATGAGTGTTAGAAGGAGAAAATACAAATTTAAATCCCATCTGTAATAACAAACCTTTTAACTGGATATAGTTTAAGGAGCATTTAGATTGAAGCTAATTTCAAGTAAATCTAAAGGCTGCTGTGTAAATGCAGGTCATCTCAGTGCACTCCTGGATAGCTGGTAAGTTTAGTCACTGCACCTGTGAAAGCAAATTTCTTCAAGGAAATTCAACTAAGAGAATAATTAGTATGCTCTCCATCAAGTTAAATATAAATATACTTAATCCTCTTAGGCTGACATTAGCTAATTTTGACTCTGAATTCTTGAAAGTATTAGTTATGTGACTTTGGACAGGTTTCTTAAAATTTTAAGCATTAGTTACTTTATTTATAAAATGGAAATTGGGATAAACTTTCTGCTTGGGTCAAACTTGTTAGTTACAAACTAAGAAATAGAGCTGATTAAAAGAATGTTGGCTGTTCACAGAACTATTTTTGAGTTTTAGGACCTGCCCTGAAGGATTGCTTTGTTAAGAAGACTGTTGCCCACTCCCAAGTGTAGTCACTACAATATCTGTGCTGCTTCAGCTCTGGAAACTTGATCTCACAATGTCACTTTCTAGAACTGTCAAAAAAACTAGTTCCATCCGCTCTTTGATTGAATGGTGTGGATCCAGAAATGTATACTGAGTTTAGGATTTGTATCCTTAATCACACTATAGGAGAGAATGGGAAACAGAATCTGCCTGTTTTTGTTTGTTTGTTTCTGTTGGGATATTTGACCTCAGTCAGAACTTCTATAGTCATAGAAGTATGCACTTCTCAGAAATAAAGAAAATAACTCTGCTTGGGCTCATAGTGTTGTGACAAGTAATCTTCTCTCTTTCCCGTGTCTGTACAGTATTTGGTTAAACTTTGGCACATAGAATAAAATATTAAAAATAGTTTTCTGAATAGAAAATCAAATTTGACTGTTATTAATGTTTTAAAAATAAGGCATGTTTAGTAGCTCATTTGCAAAGTATTAAAAGTATTTCCCTTGCCTTGGTTTTCACATGTCTTTATTAGCATTTTGAGAGGATTGCCAGTTTCTAGCTTAGTGCTCGAGGCGTAACCGTCAAGAACTATTGGCTAGTTAATGTTAACCAAATATTATTAGATTCCAAACCTGCCATGGTAGACTTAATTTGGAATTTTAGAGATACATTGAAACATACATTGTCTTTAGATTTTTTTCTGAAATTCTAAATATGAAGTAGATAAGAAATGATGAATGACCCGATTTATGTTTCTTTTGAAAAATATATTTGATATTTAAAGGAAATTAAAAGGATATGCAAATTAATGCATTATCTTTGAATTCATGGTTGAAGTTGATAGTATTTGTTGGAGTGGCTAATCATATATCACAATTATTGATTTATAATTTGTTTATTTTCTATTACCATCTCTTTAATTAACTTAGTACTTAATGTTTATATTAATTTATATTTATGTTTATACATAATAAATTTATGTAACAAAGGAGCACAAATAACATGTTAGAATAAAATTAATATGGATAGTTTTTTAAAAATAATTTTAAGCATTTAAAATATTTTCTTATAAAACTTATTTGTAGTCTTTAATATGAAGATCATAACAAGTAATCATATATTGGATTGTTAAGACTGACTTCTTGCTGTTGAGCTTTTTAAAAGCTTATGATTGGAAATTAACTAGATAAACAATACATCCTTTGTCTTTAAAAATTCTTGTTCATAGTAGGAATCTTTGATTTGATTTGTGTCCTGTTGTTATTTTTGACATTAAAATATAAGATCTTAGTCTATAATATTAGTGAAATAAGTCAGACTTGGAGGTTAACAGAAAGCTAAATATTGCATGATTTCTCTTAATCTGAGGAACCCAAAATATATATTGCTAATAAGATGGAAGAGAGATGGTAGGAAATGGGGCGAGCTTTATGCAAACGGGCCGAGCTTTATGGAAATCAGAAATGGAAACGGGGGATCTGGGAAGTTGGGAGAGGAGGGGATGGGGGTTGAACATTATGAAGACAGGAGATAGAAATGTAGTACTAGTTTCCCACAATGAAGGTAAATGTTAGGTATCACAAGTATACCAATAAAAATATGGAAAAAGATCAATGACGATCTATATCCAGAAGTCTTGCCCAATACTAAAATGAGATTTTATAAATTAGAGCAATGAAATATTGTAAAATTTATTGTGTTTCACGTGTACTTCTGCAAGTTTTCCAGATGGTTCACAGTTTTGCAATTGCAACAGTCAGGAGCAGTTATCCTCCCTAATCTTTATCCTTGGAAACCATTGGGAATTTTATAGTTCCTTCAGTTTGCTATTACCAGAGGGTCATATAAATGAATCCTGCACCATGTAGTGTATCACGTTTTTCCAGCAAATGTAGTAAAATTCATCTGTATTTTTTTGTCTGTGATAATTCGTATTTCCAAGAACTGTTCCATAATATCAGTGTTCCACTGTTTGTCGCTCCATGCTTGAGGAACACTTTGGCGGTTTCCAGGTTTTGGTAATTATTATCTAAGACCACTATAAACATTTGCAACACTTTTCATGTATTCTACTTGTGTATATGCCTGGGTGGTGTAAGGGTATGGAGGAAAAAAAAAAACAACCCAGTTTCTGTGTGCAAAGGCAGTCTTACCACTCTGGAAGAGTCTAATGATTTTATGAGCTGTATGTCAGGAAATGAGGCACAGAACAAATACGTATTTTACAGTGCCACAGGAGAGTGTTGTTGGGAGTATGACGAGTGAATGTTTAACTTCATAAAATATCGCCTCAGCCTGTGTTTCCCCAGGGGGTGTTGGTTTTGCATTCTCTGCAGCAGTCTGTGATAGTTCCACTTAATCTAACTTGGTGTGCTCACCAGCACTTAGTAATGCTGTTTTCCTTTTAAGCCAATGTAATGGTTGCTATCTTGTGGTTTTAATTTACATTTATTAAATGATTTATGATTTTTTAATATGTGTATATGCCATATATTGATTCTTTTCATATGATTATGTGCCATTTTTTGTTTTGGTGGAGTATGTGAATTTTTTGCCTGTATTTAATTTTTTTCCCCTTGATACTAAGTTTGGAAACATGGTAAACACAAACCAGGTGATTTGTAAGTTTTTATATCCCATTTGTGGCATCTTCTAGGGCTTCACATGACTTTTCCATGCTTTCTGAAGCACTGGAGTTCTTCATTTTCATTAAACCTTGTTTATCAGTATTTCTTTTATGGATTGTGCTTTCAGTGTTATATCTAAGAAATTTTTGCCTAAGCTCCTTTTTTTCTTACTGTGTTTATTTCTAGAAGCTTTAGCTTTAGTCTTTGCATTAAAGTGTGCAGTCCATCTTATGTAGTGTGAGGTGTGGTGGTTGTTTTTTTTGGGGGGGGGGTGGCATGCAGGTGTATCTATTAGTTCAGCACCGTTGGTTGGAAAGACATTGTCACTGATTGGCTTTGGCCCATTTCTTGAGAACAAAAAAGACGTGTGTTTCGTCAGTCTGTTTCTGGACTCACTGGTAGGCTCTGTGGTCTGCACGTACCTCTTTTTTCTAGTTCTGTGTTCCTGACTCTGTCCTGGTTTCACAGTAGATCTGGGCATCAGTTGGTATAAGTCCTCCAACCGCATTTTCATTTTAGTACATGGTGTTGGTTTTTCTAGGTATTTTTCCTTTTCATACAATTAAGTAGACTCAGATCTTTTTAAATGTCCTGCTTATACTTTGATTGGAATTGAGTTGACTTTATAAATTGGTCTGGGATCATTGATATCTTAATACTGATTTTTCCAGCCAATAATTAATTCATTTATATGTTCACTTATGTGTTGTTGATTTATCAGTGGTGTAGTTTTTAGTAATTATATCTTCAACATTTTTACCCCTGGTAGTGGGGGTAGAACTTCCCAGTGAGCTACATTTGCAGACCATTTTACTTTTTTATTTTGAGACAATGTTTTGCTAAGTAGCCAAGTTGCCTAGACTGGACTCAAACTTTTGCCTCAGCTTTCCAGTATGATGGTTTTACAAACATTTTGAGATTTCTGCCCAAGGATTTTGTGCTTTTCTGTTATGCTATGAGTGGCACTTTAAAAAAATTCAAGTTCTAACTTTATGGTATGGAATATAGTACATTCCATTACATAGAAACATGTATACCATAAATTGTAGCACATAGAAATCTATATTTTAGCTAGGTACTTTGAGTTCTAGACATTTTTTTTTTATTCTGTAGAATTTCCTAGTGGAAAGTTGTGCCATACATAAAATACAGAATGTTTTATTCCTTCCATTCCCATGTGTATGCCTGGTACTCTTTTTTTCCCCTCCCCTTTCTAATTGTACCAAATGAGGCTTAAGCTAACTGGTAGAGGAGGAGTGGTGGAAGCAGACATCCTTGCCTTCCAGTGTTACCGTTAAGTATGTTACAGATTTCTGGTGTTGGTTCTTGTCAGTTCGCTTTAAAAAAGACCATTTTAAGACATATTTTAAAGTTGTTGAAGTTAGGATAAAATCATAGTGATATCCTAAAACTGTGTTGGCCACGCAGCAGTTGGAATGAAGTTGACATTGCCTCTACGTACTCAAACCTGTTTAGCGCCGCACCTTGCGTTATTGGGCAGTGCTGATATCTCTGTGCTCCAGTTCAAGTACTAAGGAATATATGAAGATGAAATAAAGAGTTCTCATTGGTGTTTGAGAACTTGCTTTGGTATGCTCTGTTAAGATCAGGGAACAGCAGCGTTAAAATCTGGAAAATGGTAAATGTCAGGTGGAGATAATTACATGTGAATGTGAGGTATTCTATGTGACAACCAGTGTTGGTTTCTTTTATAAAGCAGTGATTTTTTTTTCTTTAAAGAAGATTGGCTATTATAGTTTAAAGGTGATGCAATAGACAATTGGTAGACCTTGTTCAGATAATAATTTATTGCATAGCAAACTAATTAGGAGTGGAGTTTGTTTAAAGCCTAATCTTGTGCCACCTAGTGCCACATGTATAGTAATGGGCTCGTGACATCATTGTCAAGCCGAAAATCTGCTGTTGCCTAGTGATGATATGATGGCTGTGATGTAGGGCCGCACTGCCCGACCCTGGGGCAGATGCTGGGGCATCGGGCCTGCTGTCCGGCCCCTTACATGGAGACTGGCCTAGCACGTACAGCTAACTTGATAGAAATGACTTTCTTACTGGGTTATGTTTTTACAGTACGATTGATAGCCTGTACTTCTGAAATGCGAGAGACCAAATGTTTCAGATTTTACAGTTTTTCATTTTGAGAATATCTTCAAAAGCTCCTCTAAAGTGGAAATCCAAAACACTTTGAAATCTGTCATTTTTTGATCATTGGAAGTTTCTGATTTTGAAGTATTTTGGATTTTTGAGCCAAGAATGCTCAGCCTTTGCTATTTTTAAATTTTTTATACTTATTCTACTTATCTAAAGTTTCTTGTAAAATATTATGCCTGTAATGGAGGCGTCAGCCTGCTTCACCGTGTGTTGACCGTATCTCTTGATGTCATCAGGGGCCACATCGAGTGATCAACTCCTGCCATCTGTGTTTGTCAAAGCACATCATGTGGTGTTTGCATGCCAACAAAATCCTTCTAATGAAACATTTTGCAGAAAGTATCTCATCATTAAGCAGCACATGGTTGTACATCAGGGAAAGAATACAAAAATAAAACAGTCATTGACATAGATCTAATGTTGATGATTTTGGTTAGGTATTTATTGGGACTAGCTAATCTACTTTTAAATATATTTAAAGGTTAATTATGAAGCTTTTAAAAATAGTTGGTGTCACAGTTGAAAGAAATCCTGGAAGTAAGAATTAGGACTTTTATTTATTTATTTATTTATTTATTTATTTATTTTTGAAACAGGGTCTCCTTCTGTAGTTGAGGCTGGTCCTAAAGTCACTAAGTAGGCAAGTCTGACCTTCAATTGAATTTAAGGCAGTCCTCCTGCTTCAGCCTTCAGAGTGCTGTGATTACAGTTGTGCACCATCATGCCCAGCTTATGTGGTGCTGGGGAATCAAACTCATGGCTCTGCGCTTGCTAAGCAAGCATTTTGACTACTAAGCTGTGTTCCCGACCCTAAGAAGAGAAGAGAACTTTTTCCCCCCACCAGGACTATACTCTTTTGTACCATAAAGGATTATTAGTATTAGAAAAACACTGACATTGGTGACTGGGTTGAAGGAGTTACTCAGTGGAGTTGGATTTAGAATATTAATCTACTTTTGGGGATTTCCAACTAACTTATTTTGTTTATGTTACTTGTTTTATATATGTACAATATGATATGATATATGCATGTTTGAATTATTTCGAAAGAGCTCTTACAAAGTTTTATATGGCAATAAGTGGTTTAAACTAAGTTGTATTTTACCACCACCTCTTTTTCTTTAGTGATTCATAAGATAATAGTCAATCTTAAAATTTATGAAAGCTGGGCCTGGTCACATAGCTCTATAATTCTAGCACTCTAGGAGTCTGAAGCTGAAGAGTCACAAATTCAAGCCCAGCTTGGGCACATTAGCAACTTGGTGAGACCGTGTTTCAACAATAAAAAATAAAAAGTGAGCTGGGGATATAGCTCAGCTCAAAGGCCCTGCTCTCGATCTCTAGTACATCCAAAACAATGATGCCTTAGGGTCACTAGAACACATTGGGAAAGAAGAATGTGGAGCATTCTTTTGTCGTGGCATTAGCTGTCTTTCTAACCCCGGAAAAGTCTATCTAAAAGATGAATGTGTCACTGAAGAGGAAAAATAACCTCTTTTGTGGATTCATAGCAAAAATGGAAAACCTGGATATAAAGAAAAACTGTCACTCAAAGCTTAAATTGAAGGACACTACAAAATAATTTGCTTTTATTCTCCAAAAATGTCACGATCATTAAAAAAGACAGAAAAACTATCCCAGATTATAGACGGCTAAACATAGATTGAATGTAAATCATGAGATAAATATTCTCCTTTGGCTAGAAAGACATTAGTGGGTAAGGCAGAGGTCATGGCTCAGTGGCAGGGTGTTTGCTTGGCACTCTGGAAACAGTGCGACAATGGGCAGAATTTAAATAAGGTCCATAGTGAATGTTACAGTATTGGTATTAGTTTCCAGAGTTTGATGGTTGTGCTGTGGTTATGAATGAGAATGTCCTTGTTTTTAGAAACTGTATACTGAAGTGTTGAGGGTAAAGGAACAATTTGTTTGCAGCTTACTCTCAAAAAATACATCTGGATAGAAAGAGTGATAAAGTAAACACAGTAAAATGTTATATGTGAAGGCAGTATGCAAATTCTTGGTATAATGGCAACTTTCCTGTAAGTGGCGTCCACCTGTAGTCCCAGTTACACAGGAGGCTGGAGCAAGAGGATTGCTTGAGATCAGGAGTTTGAGTCTAGTCTGGACGATATAGGAAGACCCTATCTCAAAAAAAAAAAAAAAATTCTCAGTACATTTCTATCATTTGTGTCAATTCAGTCCAACATTGTAAACCATTGGCTAAACTGTTGCGTGTTTAATGACTTTAAAAAAAAGATGAATGTGTCAGAAAAGAAATTCATGATACCTTAGGATGAGTGGAGAACACTTGAATTTTGACCAGATCGTGTCTCTTGTTAGCTGAAATGTTCATGTAGTTGCTGTATTTTATTTCTATTTTGTAAAATAGAAATGTAGAATTTTTGATAAAGCTTGAGTAGAGAACCATTGGTAAAGATGTTTGTCCAGGTTTGTAACTTCAAAAAAGTCTTACGAATAAAAGACTCGAATATAAACACACATTTTCAAATGCTATCTGATGGGAGAAAGTGAGAATAAACTTGGTTTGTCTGTTGATAGGGTAAAAGTGTTAAAGACACAGTATAGATTTATTGGGTTTATAATTCCCTATCAAAAGTTTCTCTAATAAGTTGTTTTGTCAAAATAACTTTAAGAAAAAAGTGGCGGGAGGAGAATATTTGTTTTGCAAATGTTCATTTTTTGCTATCTTGAGTTGTAACTAATATAATTTAAAAGGAAATTATCTTTTATGGGGCCTTTTGTACCTGTTTATACATTTATGGAAAGAAAGGACTGTGGAAATATATGGGGCACTGTTAATGTTTTTGTGTTTTTTATCAGTGACATTCTTGTTATCTTTAAGTAGAACTTCAATAAAATTGGTCTCTGTAACACTGTTAGGTAGAACAGTTAATTTGAGAATTCTAGGATGGTTTCAAGCACTGAAGAGGCAGGTTGTAAAGATATAAACTTTATGGCATCATGATTCATATTTCAAAGACTGAAACAAGTTATGTGATTTTGTACTAAAGTATTTTATAACTTATTGAACTTTCTTTCTTGGTTTTGTGTGAGTTTAAGTCATTTAAGTTACTAACTTTGCTTTAGGAAAAATGTTTTGAAAGTTTTTTTTTATTTTTATTTGGATGTCCTTTTTACTGGTTCTTTTTTTTTTCTTTTTTCTTTTTCTTTTTCAGTTGTGGAAGAAGGACTGTGGGAAAATGGCCTTTCCTATGAATGTAGGACGCTGCTCTTCAAAGCGATCCACAATCTGTTAGAAAGGTAAGAAAAGGGACAGCATGACTGTGGTTCGGTAGCACTTGAATATGCTGCTGTGTACTTGGGGTCTTTAGGTACAATGATTTTATTGTTATCATAAAAATTAAATTATATTCTCCTCTTTCCTTTTATGTTGATGTAATTTCAAGGTTAGAAAACTTTTGGAATAATACATAGAATTTTCATATGTCTTCCCTTCCCTTTGTGTTTCTTTTTTATTTTTGTTTTTAAAATTCATTCCCAGAATCATTTCCAGACTCAAGATCAGTGCTTTAATTAATTCAGAGACAGGGTCTCACTCTCTAGTCTGGGCTAGTCCTGAGCCCACTGTGTAGCCCAGGCCGGCTTCAGACTCACAGCAGTCCTCCTGTCTCAGATTCCTGAGCACTGGGATTATAGGGGTGCAACACCTCACCCTGCTTCACTTTAGTGACTGGGCTATTCCCCCAGCCCTAGTGTCTTTTTTTTAATTAACTTTTTACTATTAGTGTATCTTTGCTGAGGATAAGGGTATCTTCCTTTAT
Organism: Ctenodactylus gundi; assembly: GCA_004027205.1. Taxonomy (NCBI): domain Eukaryota; kingdom Metazoa; phylum Chordata; class Mammalia; order Rodentia; family Ctenodactylidae; genus Ctenodactylus; species Ctenodactylus gundi. The sequence goes on along the minus strand of PVKB01001019.1, from coordinate 462,744 downwards.
AGCATAACAAAATTAAGAAAGTTGGGAATTTAATGTTGGTAAAATGCCATTACATCACCTGTAGTGTAACTCAGATGTCTGCTGTCTCCCTTAGGCCCCTTACCGCTCCCTTCCTTAGGGTCCAGTTCATGGTAATGTATTATTCAACCTTCAGCTCTCTTGACATTCTTCACCTCACTTTTATTCCTTGACATTTCCCTTTTTGATGATTATAGGCCTCACCTTGTGACAGGTTTCTCAAAATAAGGTGTAACTTTGGTTTTTAGTAGGAATTCTGTGGGAGTGGTGGCTGCGTCCTACTCAGTGCCTCGTGGCAGGAGGCACATTGTGGCAGGATTGTTATTCAGGATATCATTTTTGATCACTCGGTACGGGTGATGTTCTCTCAGGTCTCTTTCACTGTAAATTGATACTTTTATGATAATCTTTTCAAGTCTGTCTGTGTTGTAACTTGTGGCCAGACACAGTGCGATTATGTAATGATCTTTCTCTTCAAAATTGTCTGTCTTACTCTTGGCCTGTCCTGCTCTTCTGTGCCTGAGCCAGTTTTCTGTCATTATGGCTGTAATGCTAATTGCTAAATGCCACCATCCATTCCATTTTTACGTTGGCATTCTGTTGAAAGGAAGAAGTTTTCTTTTTATCTAATTTTATCCCTCTCCCTCCTTAAGTGAAGTTTGGTATGTGGATTCTTCCTTTTTTCAGTGTCTTGTAACTCACTATTTTCATCTTTTATTTATTTATTTTTTCAATACCTGAGTTCTTCCAGAGTTAGTTGAGGGAATCCCTTCCAGGTACTGCATGAACAGCTCCTTACTTATCTGGATAATATGTTTCAGGTTCTTAATGGCGTTTTGAGGGGAAAAACACACATGAAAGAATAATTTAGCTGAGAATCTGTATTTCAGTGTTTTTCATTCCTCTGCCTATGTCTCTGGGTAATCTAAGATGACTAGAAGACTGTTCGGTGCTGTTAGATGCTGTGTGGAAGCTGTTGGCTAGAGTGGTAGTACTGTGGGGTCACTACGTGGGGTGGGTGAACTAATTTTGGCAAGTTGCCTCTGCGTGGGGGTCCGGGGTGGGCTCAGGTTCTTCCTGTAACGTGGTGGATCGGCGTCAGAGACCTACCTGTTCCTAAGGTAGCATATATTTATAGAAGCATTGGCTTGTTTTAAAGAGTTGAGTATTCTTAAATATTCTAAATATCTGGCAGATCTCTCCCCCACTATGAAATAGAAGACACACACACACACACACACACACACACACACACACACACACACACACACATTCCCTTGAGGAAAACGGGAGCACTTTACTGCTTCTGTAGTCCTGTGCCAGACTGAAGTTCTTATATCAGTTTAGTGATTAATACACCTTTACAAACAGTTCTTTTAATAAAATTTTTAAAAATTTTGTAACAAAGTATGTACCTTGGATTACTGTTGTATATGGTGGTGTTTTTTTACATGATGGCTTATCTTTCCAGAAGCATTAATTAATTAATTAATCTGAGAATGAATTTTTCCCCTTTTCTGTTTAAATAACATGTTTCTTTGTTGGGAAAAAATTAGAACAGAAAGACTAAGAGGGGAGAGATGTACACACAGCTCATTTATTCTGGGCTCATTTTAAAGAAAATTTTGACAAGCAGTAAAGTCAGAGGTAGAATTTGGGTTAGAACTTCATTTGATTTTAGGGTCTGTAACTAGGCTAGTTAGCCTAACCTTAATAAATTTTAGTTAGCATTCTGAAAATGAAATATGGACTACCGTGCACTATGAGCTTATGTTAGTATACATTACATTTGCCATGATACCTGCCAGATTGTTATTATTAATTTTCATATAAACTTACTTTGGATAATTTGATTTATATTTTTTTAAAGTTTTGTTAAAATAGTATTGAGTGGTCTATTTGAATTCTGCTATAGGAATTAATTTTGAGATACATGAAATAGATTTTCTTTTAGAAAACTAGTAATCATCAAGCTCCCTTAATACAGTTTATGTGGTTAACTGTGTTTGAAAAATTGTGCTAATCCTTTTGTCCTGTCAGACTTTCCATGACTGTTCTGTGAATGAAAATTCCCCTGCTTGTGAGTCAAGACAGCACCGTAAGTGGCAGTGTGAGCTCTTTCTGTGCGCTGTCCGCGGAGGCTGCGGGATGGGTCCGCCTCTGCCCCTTGGCTTTTCCCTTGTGCAGACCACTCACCGGGTCCTTCTCACCTGTCCATCGTCAGCAGTAATGGAGGCACAGAGTTCTGTCTTTCTTCAATCTGTTATGCCTATTTCTGTTCAGGTACAATCAGTTGGTTTTTCTAGTGTGGATTGATAGAAGTTTCAGGCGTACAGTCAGAACTAAAGTCCCTGACACAGATCATGCAGAGCTGTGTCACTGCAGGTGTGTGCCTCCCTAACCATTTGGGCTTTTTTTTTTTTTTTTTTTGGCATGTGTACAAAGCTTGTACAAATGATTGTTTCTGCTTTTTATTTTTTAAGCATGAAGTTATGTTTAATTAAAAAGCATTTCTTTTACTACCTTCAGAAACTTTCACAGATAAAGGGGAGTCATATAAATTTATCATTTTTAAACAAAAGGCTGATGATTGTTAATGTATATGGAATGATGTTGTTGCAATGGTTTTTTAAAAGGATAGTCTCACTGTTGAAATTAAGGTATCATTATAAATTTCACACAGAATCGCATTTCAGTTTTTGTTGCTATTGATTGGTACTGAGGTACTAATATTTTGATGCTCTGTGAAGTATTTTAAATTCTGAGATAATGTGACTTCCAGTATTTTTTAATTTCAGTTTTGACTTTTCCTATAGCTCTTCAGGATGTGCCTGTACCGTATGGTACGTGTCTAGCCGAGGTCCTCTGCCCAGTATAAAAACAATAAGAACATCTCTGCCACTTATTGAAGGATATTTTCCATAATGGCTTTAGACAGAAGGTGAGGCATTGTCTGTAATGCTGTATCTTTCAGGCGCACACTTGTGTACAAATCCTCTTTGTTGCCTTCCAAGATAGGAGCTGTTTTTGGTCTCAGCTCTATCACTTCTCTCTGTGGCGGGGCCAGTGACTTGAGCTTACTGAGCCCCTGTTCCTTCAGTTCGTGAAGGACTGTTTTGTTCAACACAATATTTTTCTCATTAAGAGCTCAGGAAACTGGTGTGGTAATGCACACTGGTAAATCCACAAGCCCAATGAAGCAGAGGAGGAGGATTCTAAGTTTGAGCCCAGCCTGGACCTTTTAGTAACTTTATAAGACCTTGTGCATAGGCAAAATGATAAAATTGTATCATTTTCCTTGAAGTAAAAAATAAAAAAGGGCTGGGGATGTAGTTCAGTGCAAAGGCCCTGGGTCCATTGCCCATTGCACAAAACAAGTACTACTTCCCAAAACCTCAGTAAATGATTGGCCACTGTTGTAGCTAAGAGGAGTCCAGTAAAATAATACTAATTTCAGGGTTGGAGACAGCATTGGAATATATACCCAGTTCTGAAATCTCATTCTGTGTGCACGCACTTGTGTGTATATTTTTTTGGTATTCACCCTTTCCTTTGACTTTTGGTTGTGTGAGCACAGCTTTCCAGAGGAGTTCTTTTCATCCTTAGGATTACCAGGGTGAAAGTCTTTCTCTCGTGGAGCAGAAGTGTATCTTCCTGTAACTCGAGTTTCTTCATTTTCATACTGTTCCTCTTGTCGGATCTAGCTCACCTCCTTCACGTGTGGCTGGTTCAGCATCAGAGTGTGCAGAGTTCTTACTGTGGTCATCTCTTCTTGTTCGGGGTTCTTACCACGCAGGGTTGAATTTCCCCACCTCTCCTTCGCAGGCTTCTGCGTATCCATCTTTTCGGCATCATTTTCCTTATTTCGATGACCACTGGCCTTCTTTAAGATGTCAGAAATGTCTCATGACATATCCCATAGCTGTTTAGGCTCAGTTGTGTAGCACTAACTGGAGATCTGAAAGTTGTTCCGGTTTGGAGCTGTAGGGATTTGTTTCTGGCCCAAGTGACACGTCCGTGCTCAGTCACTGCCCACGCGCTCTCCCCCGGGCCAATGGAGCAACCCTGGCCTGATGGCTCTGCGTCTGGTGGGCAGCAGAGAGCAATAGCAAAACCAGGGGAGAGGGACCTCATTGACACTTCCATTCGGAAGCGATGTGTGCCATTTCTATTCACCCTTCGTCCCCAAGGCACTTATCACATGGCCGACATCAGAGCTGGCAATGGGACAGGCGGAGCCTGCATTTGGGAGCAGAATACATGTATCGCACTGAATCTGAGGCAGCTCCTCCTTTGATTATCTGTCTTCCTAATAGCCCCAAGGTATGCCACGGAGAGGCAAATGATGTTTCTGAAACCCAGGCAGAGGTGTCCTCTTATCTGGGAGAGGAGGAGGGGATGCTGGGGATGGGTCACAGGGCTTTCGCACTGAGCTTTGTCTCCAGCATTTATTTTTAAAAAAAATTTAGACAGGTATCTTGCTCAGTTGGCAAGGTTGGATTCAAGTTTGTGATCCTCCCAGAATCCTGGGATTCTGGGATTACATGCATGTGCCACTGTGCCTGCTCATAGATGTCTTTCTGTGTGGTTTTTAAAAATTGAGCTATATTGGCTTAGCTTTCTTCCTTTTTTTTTTTTTAAAGAATTTTACAATCTGAGAGTGTTTAGCCATTCAAAACTTGTAGACTGAATACTCAAGCTCATTTTGGGGAAGTGAATATGTTTCCTATGTTCTTAATTATCTGTTACCTCTTTTGGCAAAAAGCCCAGAATGATAAAATACCATTAATTTGGTTTTTACCTGTAATTTGACTAGAATATCTCTCTCTTTCTTTCATCTTATTTCCTTCTCTCTTCTGTCACTTTTTGTTCTGGGAATTTAAACTACCATCTTTGCAGGGAGCAACATCCTCACTAGCCTTATTTACTTTGAGACAAGATCTTCATGTCAGGTCTCTATATTACTCAGGCTGAGCTCAAACTTGAGATACTCCTGCCTCAGCCTTCCAGAGTGCTAGGACTATAGTTATGTACAATCGTGCCTGGCCTCCCATTCCCTTCTAATAAGTACTAGTTCAGATTGTTCTTCATTAATCTTTTCAATTTAGAAAAAAATTGTTCTTTATTTATAATGATTTCCTCAAACATTATGCTTTGTATTTTAAGTTTAGATTGTCTTACACTGCTCATTAATGGAAAAAGTACTTTCTGTGTGAACGCATCATGGAACACAGAAACGTGCAATTGTTTGGAATGTCTTCCTGTGGCATTTTTAGTGTTGCTTGTATAATGGCCCCTTCTTGTATGTTATTATAGTTGATATGTTTCCATGATACATGCCATCTCCTTTTACCTCTCTTACCCAAATGAAGTAAAACACTGGTTGAAAAGGTTTTGACACAGCTAGGAAATGCATGTAGTGTGCAAATCCATCGTTTTAATTACCAGTTGCTTCAGTGATTGGCACCACACATGTGCCTTCTGAAAGTCTTGCTTTTGTAACTTTGTAGATGCTGCTAAAATGTCTGGCAGAATGCTGCCAGGTTGGCATTATACATGTTAGTATACAATACTTTATATTTAATTTTCTTAAGGCTTTAGAATGAAACGCGTAACCCAGTTTTGTTAAAGAGCTATTTTTTTCTCCTTAAAGTCAAGTAATTGTTTTGTACACACAGATCATGAGTCTTTTGAAACTGTTAACCTTTTGTCTCGTCTGTGCTTGCATAGGCAGACGTTCATCTGTTAGTATTTGCACGACATAATAGAACTTCAGTGGTCTGCTCATGCCGCCCTGTACTGATGATCCGTCAGCACGTTCACCCCACGTAGTTCGTAACAGCTGTAAAACTGCATTCGGCCCAGAGCTTCTTGATTGACCAATAGTTGGTATTTAGAGTTAAAATATTTTATTTGGAAAGTACAGTGAAAATAACTTGGAAAAAACTGGAATTATAATTATGATGCCAATAATGTTGGATTGATAACTTTTTTGCTTTCGGAGTATTATGGCTGTATCATCCAGCAGATGTCATCATCAGAAGGCAGATGAGCAGTGTCCTTGATGTGGTGGTTGGAGGTTTTAGAATTATATATGCTGGGTGTGGTTGTAGGGATGGCTGTAGTCGAAGAAATGGCAATATAACATTGTGCCACCCTTGGGTATGATGTGGTACCAGGGTGAGAAATGAGTAACCTCCCATCTCTGGCCTCAGGGTGCAGTGCTGTAACAAATGTAGAGTGAGTCTTTTCATCTCGGGGGCACATGCTTCAAGGGACAGAAAGTACATTCTAGAGACACGTGACTGAAAGCATTCATCTGAGTGTGAATATCTGGAAAGAAATCTGTTCATTTGGAGACTAATCAATAGTTATTTAGTAGTTTTAGGACAGAGAAGGAATTTAACACATTAAAAATTAAAAATGTCTGTAAGCTTGAGTCCAGCCCAGACAACTTCAAACTTAGAGAGACCTTGTCTTAGAAATCAAAAATTGAAAAATGGGCTGGGGTTGGGCTCATCCTCAGTATCAACCCCCTCCATGGGCCAAGACAATTAATTGTGATAGTTGTGAATGGGATTAGGCACTGGAAGTTTGAAACTAGAGGAGAGAGTCAGTTCTTTGAAACTGAGTTAGAATAGGAGTTCACATTTGAGAGCAGGCCTGTGAGAGAGCTTGCCTATCGTGGGTGTTTGGGAGAGGCCAGGAAGAGCAGGTAGCCTGAGTGCAGGGCAGCGTCCCCAGTGGACATCCAAGGAAAGGGCGGAGGAAGAAGCTTCTCCAGTTACACAGTGACAGGAGTGTGTGTTATTTGGTTAGACATTGCAGTTTCTAGAAGAGTTTTTTTTTTTTTTTAACATTCATGTTTTGTGAAGATTGGAGTGACCAAGTAAGGGCTTTGATGTTGGTGAAAATGTTTTGGTATGAAGTTCCGTAAAATTTAGTCTGTTTATATATAAAATTTAGCTGGCTCTTTAAGTAGGCAGTAACTGTGCAGCTCGGTTGAGTGTATGATAGAGAAATACTACATTAGTTGATTTGTGGAAACTGTTAATATATGCAAACTTTGAGAGCCACAGGAAGGACCAGAGTCAGTTCTGGGTTTCCTTCTGCACCTCCCAGCTGTTCTACCTGAGATAGGACTTGCTGAGTGAATTATGGGTGTTGCTGTGGCACTTAGAATCTTGCCTCCCAGGTGTCTGTGGCTTTAGATTGGAGATCAGGCTTGCCAATTTTGGAGTCAGGTTGCTCTTTATAGTTAATAACTCAACCCTATGGCATGGCACAATAACTCAACCCTATGGCATGGCACAGAAATATTAGGAGAGCACACGTGTGGAATCCCCCACCCCTCCCCTGCACATCCTGGTTTCATTTTCCTTCTTGGCTAGCCATTTTTTTTCCTTCAACTGGTGATTTTGGAGAGGTGATAAAGGGCTAGGGAGAGACTTTTAGTGCTGTTGTTGAAAGAATATGAATCTGGGGCTTTGCAAGATAACATAATACTGCTTTACACAATTATATTAATAGTGAAATAATTTTGAAAACATTAATGTTAGTATTACTGGATGGATAGTTGACTGTGATGATGATCTGTAACTTATTTTTGAAGATGGAAATGTGTCTATCAAGTTTATTTATTCATGAAGTGATATATATTTTGACCCTCAAAAGAAAATTTCTATGCCAAGAGAATCTAAAAACAGAAGACATTGTATTTCTGGTTTAATTTTTATGTCTTGGAATTCACATTTTTATAAGATTTGTTTAATTATGTTTTTCAACCATAATTAGAACATTTGAACACTAGTCTTTGTAAATGTTTTTTAGCAGCGCTGTGATTTCCTGTTTGTTGAAAATCTTCCGTGGTTTTAGACTGTTCTGGAAGAGATAGACCGTAGAGAAGTGATACAGGTATACTTGCTCCTCAGACACTGAGTATCTAATTGGTGATCTTACATACATACAAAAAATTCACATAACTGCAGGACTACCCATAATTAGTGGTTATAAACAAGATGTATAATAATGTTACATTATGAAAAGGGAAATAACTCTTTGGAATGTATAAGTCATTTCTCAGATACTTATTGAGCATATCCCAGTACGGAGTGAAATATAAAGTATATTACATCACAGGCATTTAAGTACACATTGAGTATTATAGTGACTAAGAGAATCACAGAAATGAACCACTACAACCGAGTGGTGAAACTGCTGATTTGCAGATGGAAGAGTACTGTGCAGGCTTAAACTAGGACAGAAAAGACAGGAGGAGGAGGAATTGAGTGAGACCATAGAAGAGTTACAGGCCAAGGCAGGCTTAGTAGCCATTAGTGGCAGTGTTTAATGTTGAAATTCTTAACTGAGGGTCTCTGCTTTGGAAGGTTCATCTATACTTGGTGGAATTGTGGAATTGTATGTAGTGTTTTTGTTGTTGCATTTTTCTCTGTAAACTTCATAATAGCTTTCATTAGTTTGTTTGTGTGTAGGCTGATGACCCCCAAAACATGATTGAGGATGGCTTGTTGTCCAATCAACATAGTCCCTCTTCACATTCAGGAGGTAGCCTTTTCTTCTTAGCGAGGACATATATCCCTCTCTCATTTGTCTCTATAAGTAGAGCCACTAACCAGCAGGTAGAATTGTTTTCTGTAACACCTAGCCTTGGAGAGGTCATATGTGAAACTTCCTATCAGCTCCGCGGTAAAAACACTTCTTCACCAGTGTAGTTCTGTCTTCTATTTTCCTTCCACTCTGTGGGAAGTTACTTATCACACAGAAACTGATTAGCAGTTGAAAAATTGCATAAGGCATTATGACTCCCTTTTGGAAACAGATGGTTTCAAACTGAAGGATCAGTAGTTTCTGTGGCTAGATTGTTTTATCAGTGATAATAACCTTATGTTGACATTGCCTGACAAAGAAGTATGATCTGTAGTGAGAACTGCAGGAGGTAGAGTCACACAAAGCTTGGGTGCTCAGATAGCGGTGTCATTAGCCTCTTGTGTTTGTCCTTGAGTGGTCTTGATTGTGTGCTGCTCTCTCTGCTCCAGATTCTGTTTTTCCTTTTTTCCAGAAGGAAATCAAACGGAATTTTTGACTTTGTAGAAGGGCAAGGATTTTGAAATACATTTTGCACATCATTCTTTAGTGACTCGTACTTTGTTTGTTTTTTTTTTTTCTTTCATATTCTCAGGTCTTGGATTTTCTTAACTATATGCTTTAAATTCATGTTTTCACAGTAACTGGTTAAATGATTCTTTCACATTCTGACCTTCAAGGCATTTATGAGAAAATGAGTATTTCTGAAAAAAAAAATTAGTTTTTTAGGTGAGAATGTGTGTCGTTACACAACAGTGTTTAGTGTTTGATATGATTCCACACTTGTTAGGAGCTTTATTGTTTTCATTGTAAGTATTATTGATTCTAAGGTACACTTTTAATTTGGTGACAGCTTTGGGAGAAGAAAGACACACTGTCACATTAATATAATTGCAAGATGCATCTGGATTCAAGAAATGAGAAGAGCATTGACGAAAGGCTAAGAGCCAACCGTCCTGGCTCTGGGTGGAATGCCTGCTCTGCTGCTGATGGCTACATGGCCGTGGCTAGGTGATAGGGGACACTTTGTGTGTCTTAAGTTTTTTCACTATGAAAACTGACACTCTGACACCTGTCTTTGATAATTATTGTAAGAATTAAATGAGATACTCTGGGTTAGCAAATGTGTGGTGGCGATGATAGTAGTTTCATCTAGCAGCCTTTAAAAGTATTACTGGAGGAAGGAGAGCGGCATCGTGTTCTGGAGCATTCCGTCTAAATCTTATCTATATGTTGTCTAGCATTAATGTCTTAGTTACTTTTTTGTTGCTGTGACTCAATACCTGACACCCATAAACTCAGGAAAGGAAAGGTTTATTTTAGCTCACAGTCTTAAAGGTCACAGTCTATTCAGGGGTGACTGGCAACAATCGAAGTACGTGACAGAGAGAGAGGTGGAGGCGGCTTCCCCAGACAAACAGGAAGACAAGATGAGGCCATCTGAGACTAGTCCCCGTCCTCCAGGAAGGCAGGTGCAACTTATGTATCCTTCCAGGTCTCTGCCCACTAACCAGTCCCTCCTGCATCCAGGTATGGCTACTACACACCGTTAATCCTAACTTAACTGCAGTCCACCCCTCCAGGCCAGACTCCAATCCACCAACATCACATGGTTGCATTGAAATACATGATACTTTTGGGGGACACTCCAGATCCTAACCACAACAATTAAGAAATAATTACAGCTTTTACAGGCAAATAGAAGAAGCTTGAGACCATCATTCTTACTGAAGTGAGTCAAAAGCAGAAGGTGAAACATTGAATGGTCTCTCATATATGAGATCCAGATCACAACTATATCATGGAACTTAAAACGAAAAACAAAGTGAAACAGGGGGGTAGGGTGGGGAGAGAGGGAAGGATGAGTAAGGGGAGGGACAAAAGGAGAGTGGGAAAGACCTTGTCACCCTGACAAGATACGTATGTGCACAAAATGCTCAGCTTCATTGTGAACCTTAAATTTTGCACTTACACATATCAATAAAATGGGGGGAAAAAGATATAATTACATCTTTTAGCTAGTGAATGAACTGTAGAGATACTTTTTTCGTTTGCTTCTTGAGTGGTATCTTCTATTTTCTATTCTTTCATTGATTCAGTCATGTTTTCAGTACTAAAAATTATGCTTGTTTAATTTTTAAACTTAGGAATTCAGTTTGAGTTCCTTTGAAAATTATTTCTATCTTTGTGAATAAAGAAGAGTGCTATAGAACTTGATTTTCACAATAAAAACAGTTCAAGCGTCTGACATTTTGAGGTATAACAGCATTCTAAATTGACTTTGCCCAAAGGGAGCTCTGGTGTGTTCACCATGCAGTATTGTCATTTCGTTACCCGCTTATCCTGTGATGAGTTAGTGAGGGCTTAAGTATTTTCCATCCTCCTTGATGGTGTGGAAATTACCAAGACAAAAGTCAAGTGCAGATTCTCTGAAATTGAATCAAGAATCGCTGTAGAGTTGTTTTACATGTAGAAGAGCTTTGTATAGGAGAAATACATGCCACTCTCTGGCGGCTTTCGCAAAGTGTGTATCATTGTATTGAGCAATGTTTAGAGGTGACTGTATGTTGTCCATTCCAGAATACACAGTTCTTTCCGTAGTTCTATATTTTTAAAATCTCCGACCATCTGCTACCATCTTATAGTTTACCAGATGGCATTTATGATGTAGTTGTCATTTGCCTGCATGTGAATGAACTTGGTCTTAATTGTCTCTTACTTGAGTTGTGTACAATATTGGTATCATGTGACTTGATGTCAATTACCATTTAACACATCTTCATAAAGAATACAGTGTGATTTGACATTGACATCCAAATGGCGTGGAAAAAGAAGCAGGGCCCCACTTAGATATAAGTAAAGCAGATACTTGCTATTGAAGACATGACCACAAGTCCTTATTTTCTTACAAAGCCATGAGCAGGTACTTACTCATTACTTCAAAGGAAAATGCCCAAGTAGATGAAGTTGTATTATGTTTTTGTTACTGGGCTCCTTGTTAAAAGATGACTCATTACAAGACAAGCCGAAAACAACAAAACAAGCAAAAAAAAAAAAAAGCATTTAGATTTGCCAAATAAATGCCACTGGCTCAGAAAAAAAATTTCAGTGATATCTTAAGAAATAATGCATTTTTATATTCTTGACTCAGGAATTAAAATGAACTGTGAAGCGTGATTTAATTTGAAGTAATTTCAAGGATTAAGAAGTTTTAAGCCAGTTGTGGTGGTGCACGCCTTTAATCCCAGCACTCAGTAGGTTGAAGCAGGAGGTTTTTGGTGAGTTCAGCACCAGCCTGAACTACAGAGTGAGACACTGTCTTAAAAAAACAAGGAAGGAAGGAAGACAAGTAGTTTTGGAAATCAGGTTACCTTGCTTTTTTTTGTATGGGCATACAAATATAGACCTCAAACCAGAGTTCTTTTAATAAGCAAAATATGAAACTTACATGTTTATATATAAATATGTATTTTTAGTTTATATATGTATAAAACTTTTTATATTGACAATGCCATTAGGGATTTTTTCCATCTGTGTCTCACTTGAGATTACTAATTAATAATGATTTGCTAATTTGTTGTTGAATAAATGAATTCATTCTTGGTATGCTTTTGTAGGTGCCTAATGGATAAGAACTTCGTTAGGATTGGGAAATGGTTTGTTCGACCCTATGAAAAGGATGAAAAGCCAGTTAATAAAAGGTGAGTCTTCTCGAATGCACATTGTTTTTGGTCTCTTTATCTTCATAACTACAACCATCTTGGGGGCCAGTTGGGTCATGATTTCCATATAATGCTCATAGTTGAGATGTAATAACACAGATTATGTACTGGTTCTTTTTGAATATTAAAAATTGGTCTAGAAATACTCAAGTCCACTACAGTTACTGTTAACATTGTTAGAACTGAGATGCTCTATTTTGCTATTTTCATTTTCTTCTCATCTTTCCTGCTTGCATCATCATTGTTGTGGTGTAACCTCAGAAATAGTAAAGTGAATTAAACTGATGAGAGTTTATATTGGATTGATTGATGCTTCTTAACGTAGGTTAACACATCCTTGATTATTGTAAAACCAAGACTATATTATTTCTCCAAACAATGTTAAACTTTTACCATCATTCACAATAAATGTGGGTTTAAATACAAAAAGTCCTTGGTACTAATGAAGCATGGAAGTTTAGGTCAAACAAAACTCTCGAAAATTTACTCTGTATCTTTCCTACCTCTGACCATGGCATAGACTTAGGAGGAATCCGGTTTACCTTATTCCCAAAGCTCATCGCATGGAGCTGTGATTTACCTTTCCTGCCAGTGTGCTGCACTAAGCAGGGGTTCCCAGCTGAGGGCTGCAGATGGAGCTCTTGGAGCCATGATGACAGGGTAGGCTTCCGCGTAGACCATTTCTGCCTGCAGCAGTTTCAGCTGCAATTCTTACCCCTTTGAAAACCTTACTCTCTTAATTTTATTATCTTCTAGCAGAGATTTAATTAGTAACAGTCTCCCCAACCTATCTTAATGATTTAATGAAGTGGTGTGGAATCTTTTCATTATCCAAATCTAATCTATGAAAATGTAGACTTCATTTTCATATCAGATAAATTGAAGAGTGGCAGTTTTCTATGCCAAATCAAGAAGAACTTCTTTGAAATACTTTTTTATTTTTAGTACATTTAGTGTCATTTAGAATTTAAAAAAAGACTTCTGTAGAATTTAGTTTATGCCTACCAGACTTTACATGGAAAGGACGGTAGTGCTTGTGGCCCAGTAGCAGTGTCCACGGGTGTGCGTGAGTGAGTGCAGCTTGCTTCACATGGACCTGGGTGGAGTAGAAGTTTTTAAAATAATCTGTTTTTTAAATTGATTTTTACTTTTAATCTCAGCACTTTGTTAAATTTACAGAGCACTTAAGAGTTTTTAGAGCTCAAAGTCTTGGTTGCCCTTTATGTTCGTGTAACTTTATGTTAAAATATGAAGTGGCCTTTTGTTTTTAAAGTGTAGTGACTCTCTTTTTAGTGTCCTGGGCGTGTGCCCCCCTTCGCTAGCCTGGATTCTTTCAGCTGCCTCCGAGGCATTAACCAAGCCATCAAGGATAGGTGTTGTTTGATGACAGCCACTAGGGAGGAAGAGGAGATATAGAAATGGAATAGGGATTGAAGGAGTGGTAATTAGGGTGTTTAAAAGTCTAAGAGTAGTTGTTGATTTATTTTATATAGAATTTGCGTATCCTCTTGTTCATTTATATTCCAAAAGTTTGCCTAACTTCAGCAAGCCAAATGTAAATAATGCATGAAGTGTACTTGGGTATTTGAGTTGATGTAAGCGGAGGCAAATCTCTGAGTAATGTAATTGAATTATTTTTAGACCTTATATTCATGATTGAATGTGGATATTTATTTACTTGTAGTTCATCAATGTTAATGACTCTGAAACAGTATTTCAGAAGAGACTAGCAATTTGAAAAATTTAAGCCAAAGATGAATTTAAAATATGTCACTTTTAGTAAAAATAAAATAAGATAACCTATTAGGTATGATGACCTTTTGCCATTTATTTGAATGTTAGTGTTAATTCACCTTGGTTAGAGACAATGTTGTTGAAAGAGGGTATTTAGGGTGAGAAGAGATTTGGACTCATAACCCAGTGTCTCCTTGCAGGTTTGTTTTTAGATAAGATGCTTGTTTTTTTTGAATGAAACTTTTTGTTAGTGACCCTGTTTTGAGGTGAAAATAGTTATTACAATCTTAGAAGATTATTGTACAGATTGAATGAGATAATTTATGTGGTAGTCCACAATTTATTTGTGAAAAAGTAGACAAAATTTAACTACTAAGTTTCACTTTTTTCGTATATGTCCGTTAAGTAACCACAGGGGAGGAAGGTTTGCTGTCCAGGTCTAACAAATTGTAGGTATTATAGGTATTGTAGATATTTTCATTTGATTCTTTTAGGTGCAGGTGAAAGGAATAAGTTTAGTTGAATAAAATGTAAGAATGAAGAGTGTAATACTAATACAGATACTTTCATAGAAGTATATCTTAAAATAAGCTACACTGCTGGGCATGTGCTTAGTCTGTCAAAGATCAGATCAATTCCCTGTCCCTGCTCCCTTAAAGGAGATTTGTCATGCTGCATGTTATAGGTAACTCAGTTTCAATAGTGGTGACAAATATTTTGTTCAGTGGGTTCTAGTATTAGACTAGTAACAGGATTTCTTATGCTATAATTACTCTTATTTTGATAGCAAGCAAAATCATTTGCTCCTGGACTCTAAAAGAACTCTTAATGTTTAATATAAGAAGATGTTTGGGGTAGCTCTGAAAATATATACCATATCATATATTATAAATATGTAAATGAATAAGTAGAATTGATCAGATAGCTTAAAAAAGGTAATAAAATTTATTTAGCATCATTCGATGACTAAAATTTATTGATCATCATTTGATAACTAATACCAAATGTGCAGAATTTCTGGTTTCTAAAGTTTGTGTTCAGCCAGGCATAGGCATGGTGGTACAGGTATGTAATTCCATGGAGACTGAGGCAGAAGCATTGCAAGTTTGAGCCCAACTTGGTGTGCCTTGGTAACTTAGTGAGACTTTGTCTCAAAATAAAACATAAAAAGGGATGGAAAATGTACCAGTGGGAAGGCCCCTGGTTTAGCCCTCCCCGCCCCAAATAAAAAGGTTTGTGTTGAACTTGAAAAAGCTTTTTCTTCCAGAATATGTTTAAAAAGAAAGCATGAAAAAAACTTTATTTTTGTTTTAGAAGAAATTATTCCATTTGTAATTTCTTCTAGTGGAAAGGAATTTGTTTGATAACTTACTTTAGTTTCAGCCCACATTTTATTACTGCAGAATTTGAAATTTGTACATTTTAGATGTTGAGAATCATTTTAGCAAAAAAAAAAAAAAAAATCAGTTGTTCCTCGTAGCAGTTTGGTCCCCTGACCTTTTCTGGCATCAGGTGTACAGAAATAAATAGAAACACCTGCTTGCTAGTCTGTGTTCTGAATAAATTTGCCGTTAGTTCCTTACACACATGCCTTCCTGTTGAACAGTCCTCCAAGAGCCTCAGTCTTTTCGGACACTCTGATTAGCACACCCCCGTGCAAACACTTGTACTTTGGGAGCATATTGTCTGTGCTTTTCGTGTTCCATTGGAGTATTTTCTGCCAAAAAACAGTTTCTCTTTTAAAAATTGTCTGCCATCACCTAACATGCCTATTTTGGAAATATGCATAGTGTTTGGGTTTAATAGTAAAGAAGGAACTTTGGGTAGTGTCTTAGATCAGAATATTTTGATGTGTGAGAATATTCTTGTAACCCTTTAAAGCGCTGTCCCATCCTGCCCTTTTGTCCGTCTGCTGCCCATTCTTTTCCCATATTTCTCTTTTCTCACGTAGCAGGTGTTAATTCGAGTGCACACCTTCCTTCTGGAGCTCTCCAGAGAAGGTGGAGGGGCCCTAGACTGGTGATCTGAGCAGACATGACACAGCAGGCACCTGCCTCCACTAGTGTGAGCAGAAAGGGATACTTTCCTTTGCATTCAGAAGAATAAAATTGGTGACTATAACTTTTCAGTTTTCTTCTTAAACTTACTTTACCTGTGTAGTGCTCTTTGCTGTACATCTGTTAACAGGGCTAGCTGTCAATATTAGAAGGTGTATTATTGAATATGTGAGATCTGATTAAAAATCTACAGATATGCCTAGATGAAAAATGTTATAGTAGCCAAAGACACATTGATACCAACTCCCACCCAAGCACTCCTCTTCTTCAGACACACTTAGCCTGTTACTCTTGTCACTCCCCAGCCCTCCTAGTAGGATCGAATTTGTGTCACTTCGTCAAGCAGTTCCAGAAGCCCTTTGTCGAGGCGAGTCTTTAGTTGCACTGCAGCGGCTGCTTCGGTGTCCTGAATAGGTTCAGCGTGTTTCCCTTTCATGGTCATTTTGATTGCAAAAGGGCCCGAAGTTACGTGGGCCAGGATGGAGAATAAGGCCAGTGGGCATCCCCTAGCCTGAGGTTCCCCCAGCCTGCCGTTGTTGGGCGGTGGGCGACAGCCGCTCTTGCTGCAGTCTCAGTCACACCTTGTGGCAGCTCTTAGGAAGGAACGTGTGGAAGAGCTTTAGAGAGCGGCGAGAGCAGTGTGACACGTGTGTGCAAAGGGAGGAGGTGGTGACATGCTTCTGCCGTATCAGTTTTTTATGTGACTGTTCACCCTGTTTTTCAAACGTCCCTTGTATGTGAGAACTGTGTGAGCCGAGGGTGAGGCTGAGACATCAGCATGTGCAGTTTGGGTAGACAGAGGTGCAGGTGGGAGAGACTAATGACCACGTGGGAATGCGAGTCGGGAAAGCTTGGTGTCCCCGAAACCACGCATGTAGAAAGGTTCAAGCTCAGTCAGCTGTGCCTGCGGTAGAGACCAGAAAGCACGCACTGCAAAGGTCTACTCTGGCACTGATGCGGTCATAGTGCCTGTGACACGCGTGCTTTCAGCTGATGGTGAAATTCGGATCACCATCACTTGCGGTATGAACAGGGTTGATATGAACATACTGAAAATGCAGTTCCTGTCATATTTGTCACGAATACCACAAGGTAAAAAAACTGTACTAAGAAGAGAGGAAGCAAATATTTAATAAGGGCTAAAAGTATATAATAATAGGCTTGGATTTCAAAATGTCTGTCATGTTTCAGGTACTGTGTTCTATGCTTTCATAAACGTACTTAAAAATGTTAAATTAAAAGACCACTCCACTCAGGCATATTTAATCAGTGATACACTTCTTGGTTATTTATATAGATATTTTTTCTTTTTTCTTTTCTGAATAAAAGAGGTTATGACTGGGTTTTATTGTGGTTGTTTAGTAGACTGCTAGTAGTCTACAAAGAATATAGTATTCCCCCACTCCTTTCTTGAGGCAAGGTCTTACTCTGTAATCCAGTAATCCTGGCTGGTTCTGAACTCACTGTGTACCCTGGCTGGCCACGAACTCAAAGCAGTCCTCCTGCCTCAGCCTCCTTATTGCTGGGATAAACAAGCGTGTGCCACTACACCTGGCTTATGTGCTGCTGGGGAATGTTTTAACTTTTAAAGTAGAATATAAAACTGCTTTCAAGAACAATTTAAAATACATTAAGAGATGTGTACTTTGTCTTTTACTGGACTGGGAAGGTTTATAGAATTTTTTCCTTTCTGGTTTTTAAAATAAGGTCTCACTACTTAGTCCAGGCTGGCCTTTAACTCACTAGGTAGCCCAGGCAGACCTTGAACTTAATGGCCCTTCTTCAGCCCCAGCCTCCTGGGTGGTGGGTTACAGTTTGGTAGTGGCAAGCCTGGCTGTCATTTCGTTTTGTAATTCCTGCTGAAGAATTGTAACTGAGCTGGAAACAAAGCTCTCTCTGTCTGCTAGATTGTCCCTTCCAGAGGTGTGTGTGATCTGTCATTAAGTGTGTGACCCATGGGACTTCCTGAATCCCTCTGAGCTTTAAATTTAGCACTCATTACATCTACAATGTCTTTTTGCTTTCAGCTTCTTTGAGTCTATGGAAATTGTAAAGTCTAAGCATTTTGCATCCATGTGTACCTGAGAGGAGGGTAACATATGCGCACAAGGTACACATCTTCCTGTTTTTTTTTTTTTTTGTCCTCCTTGGACCACTGAGACCATGTTGCCTGCATTGCGATTGGTTTTGCTGTCAGTGGAACGTCTCTGTATTCCTCAGTGCAAGGCACTTGATCCTGTTCTGCCCTAGGATAAGAAAACTGTAAGAAAACCGACAGCCGGGTGTTAACGTCAGTGACAGTGTTGGTGTTGAGGTTAGGAAGATGGCGCGTGAGTTGAAGATACCAGCTGGGTGTTAGGTGTTCTGTCATTCAACAATGTAGCTGAAGCCCTGTTTGACCTATTTTGCCTGTGCTTAAAGTGTCTTCTTGGCTAAAGGCTTGTTTCCCGTGTTGGACAAAAATCCACTGAAGGAATTGAGGGCATGTCGGCCTTCTGGAGGTATGACGAGAGCACCGCTGTGTTTGGTGATAGCTCTGTCTCTTTAAGGAGGCTGCCGTAGTGGTTTCTTCTGATCAGATAATGACCTGAGTAGCATGGGTGGGTGATCTATGTTCTCTGTATTCCGTGAGATGTGATCAGAAACGCAATAAATGCTCCTGCTGGTGTCATCCAGCAGAAAGGCTGGCTCAGAAAGCGTGATGCGGGGCCTAAGGCCTTGTTCTCCAGCCGTGTTTCTTCAGGCTCTTCCTCAATGTCAGAATGACCGTGAAGTAGACATATTGAGTCTACTGTGTAGAGTGTCAAGGCCACCATGACAGTGCACGTGAAGATATTCATGGCAGTGGGCATCCAGCCCTGCTTTGGAGAGCGGCCAGAGTTTCGGGATGGGCGTGGAGCAAGGGTGGGTGTCTTGAAGGGAAGTGGTATCCCTATGTCTTTTTTACTGTAATACCCTAAAGATTAAAACATTCAGCATATTTTTAATCACACTTTGTGTATTATTCTCACAGATTGATTAGTTTGGAATTTAGCTCATTTTAAACTGAATGCTTTTACCTGTCTCACCTTAGAAGTGTAGCTTAAGGCAGCGTGCTTTGCTGGAAAGCCTGCCTGAGCGTTTAGAGCATGTACCAGCGCCACAGTTGTCGCCCCTGAGCAATGACTCCTAGCGTTCTGGCAGCGTACAGGATGTTTCTATGGCAAGTTAAAAACTGACATGTCTAAGGGAGATGACTGCTCCTGTGTTTATAATATCATATTTTTTGAACTGGAGCACATATATTTGTATGTTTACTTAAAAATGATACTTTAGAGTCCATCTGTGAAGAAGATGGAAGACATTTCTTGTTTTTTTTATTTTTAAGAAAATTTTGATACATGTTCTTCTTTTGTAGTTTAGGCTAGCCCTGAATTTGCTGTATAGTCCAGACTGGCTTCAAGCTCACAGCAGTCCTCCTGCCTCAGCCTCCCACATGCTGCGTTACAGGTGTGCACCACCACACCTGGTTTATGTGGTACTGCAGTAGCAAAGTCAGGGCTTTTGCTTGCTAGGCAAGTGCTCTAATAGCTGTGTTGTTCCTCCAGTCCCATTTCTTAATTTTAATTGGAAAATTCCACCCATGCAAATATGTTAATTTTCCAGTATGGTTCCATGTATGACAATCTTGAGATTATACTTTCCTGTGTTTTTCTGCTTCCCAGATTATTACTTTACTACAAGGTATATTACATTTTTTTCAGTACTGGAAATTGAATCCAGGGACTTTGCATTGAACTATATCCCAATGTCTTTTTATTTTTAATTTTGAGACAGGATCTCATCAAGTTGCTAAGTTGCCCAAGGTGGCCTCGAACTTGTGATCCTACTGTCTCACCCTCCCGGAGTGGTAGGATTACAAGTGTGTGCCACCACACCCAGTTTCTGATACATTTTTATGGTGTTGTGTATATCTGTTCATTCTCTGCTCCTTCAGTTGGCTTTTTTTCTAAGAAGACCAGTGACACTCAGCTAAGAAGACATCTTGAGGGGTGAGAAAGTAAGTGGCCAGCTGTGTTGTAAGACTAGAGGATACTTCAACTCCTACTTCTTACCTTTTGTTTTCCTAGTGCCGAATACTTGCTGAGAAGGTGTTAGGTTTTTTACTTACATTTGGTTTCTGGTTAATAGTGTTATAGTCAGAGTAATTAAAATCATTGCAGTGTGGGTAAACAAGATCAGTTGTGAAGGGAGGAGCACTAAGGTGCCTGTGTGTGTGTGTGTGTGTGTGTGTGTGTGTGTTTGGATGTAGTGATTTTCAGTTCTGTGGTTTGTTTCCATTGTTTTTTTTTATCCCTTTCTTAGCTGAGATTTCCTCTTTGTTTATTCCTTATGAACGCACTTTTCTTTGTGTCCCTAAGTGTGTTTACAATAAATACTTTAAAATATTGAATACTAAGTAAAATAACTGGGTTATTCCCATTGCTTGTCTTTTGAGTATGGTTTAGACTTTCCTGTTCATGTATGGAGTAACTTTGGATTATGAAAAGTTTAAGTGCTACAGTGACTATATTTCTCTGAAGAATGTTGATTTTAGGTTATTTAGTTAGTCAGTAATTAGCTGGCTGGCTCAAACTCCAGACTCTTAACCTGGACTGTGGTGGGGAGCAGCTGAAACCTCTGTAAGCCATTGTAGCCCAGTGGGCTCGTCAACCTTGGCACGATGACTAATAGGTTGGTAGTTGTTGTCGTGAGGTATAGGGCGCTTAGCCACATCACCCCTGCCTTCTATACCCCAGGCCATGATAACCAAGATGTTACTGAGTGCCTCTGCAGGGCCTTGGGAGCCAGGTCCCTCTGGGAGGGAAGTGTGCTTTATCTCTGCCTGGGCTGCGGAGAGTCTGTCCCATGCACATAATTTGGGAGTTCACCAAGACTTGGGCAAAGTTTATGTCTCTGATTTTTTTCTTACTAGAATTATCTTTCTCACTTTTAGCAGCGATGGTTTCTTTTAACTCAGTTATTTAGTTCTGTAAACAAGGAAGACTCAGGGTTTCTGTGAGTTCTAACTGACTGAGGTGGGTCAGTCTTGTTGCTGAGAAGCAGTTTAGAAAGAGAGTGGGGTGGGAAAGGGGATGAGGGGATGCACTGATACTCACCACACTGCCCCTTTCCCTGCTTGTTACCTGTAATTATTAACTTACTTTTTAATAAATTTTAGTATTTTCTTCAGAATCTACAGTTGTCATTTTTAACATAGGGACGTGTTGATGTGGGAGAGGCTCCTCTGCCATTACCACAAGGGGAACCAGTTAATATTGTAGGACATCAGCTTCATATTGTTTGCTCTCCTGCAGTTGTCCACGCTATACTCATGTTTCTGTCAGGAGACTTGGTGGGTCTCTAGGGCTAGCTATATCACCGTGTGGGGGGAACCTTTCACGTTAATATTTTACCTGGCTGATTAAAGAAAGAACTATTTTCTCAGTAATTCTTAGAAGTACGTGCGTTTTTTCTTAGGGCGCATATGCTTTATCCTGTTTCAAAGGTGTTACTACTTATAGATTCATTGTCAAAATTTGTAACAGGAATAGTCTTTTAAAAAATATTTAGATATGTTGGTCTTCTTTATTTTTTCTTGGGTTCATGTTTGTGTAAAGCCTTTTCCTAAGGTATGTTCAGATGTCGATAACAACAGTTCCTGAACAGTCTTTCTTAACTTTCTTTAGAGAATTTGTTAGAATGGGAAAGAAACAAACAGATAAGCAGAAAGCTGTCGGCGGCGATCAGTTAGGCTGGAAGGCCTGAGCAGGACCGAGGGGAAGGAGAGACGCTGCAGGTCTTCTTTGATCTGTTGGTAGATGATGTCAGTCTTTGAAAGATGTGATCATGCTCCCTAAGTATTCTGATGGCTCATTGGCAGCAGGGGAAAAACATTACAAATAAGAGATGGAAGGAAGTTTCTTTTTCCCATCAGACAGAAATGTTCATTTCTGAAAAGATTGAGACTATAAGTTAAAATTGTTGCTTGCAGTTAATTTTATATAAATAATTTTTTCTTAGTATTTTTTTCATCAGTTGAATGTAACTTGATTATGAATGTTACAAAAATGGCCTAAATTAATGCCTTTCATGTTATAATTACTGGCCCAAGTTTTTGGTTTTTTGTGTAAGCAGTTCAGATCCTTCACCGTTGAATATGATAACAAAGTAAGGTGTCTGGCATAGGTCCTAAGTGCTTATTGTTCGATGGTGGCTATTTGCCATCAGTACTGAAATTAATAGAAGTAACGTTTAGAACAGTGGAAGGTAAAGACATCTTTTACGATTCTGATAATTTCTGTGCTAGAGAAGTGTGTTGTTCAAATACTTGTGAATCAGATTTCATATATGCAGCTTGCAGTTAGTGATATATCTCTTTGGACTGTGAATCTTTGCAAATAAGTGCCAACATAAAGTCATTGATTTTAGATACTGATTTTACTTCTAAAACACGGATGCAGACTTCTGTCTGTCTTCTTGGTCCTGCGCCGGTAGACACAGGGCTTTCTCTTGGTGGACACAAACGAAGCTACATTCCTAGCCCAACTTCTGCCGAAATTGTCTTTACTAAATGTTTGAAATCACCTTGCTGTTGCTGTGGAGTTGGAGATGTGATGTTTGCTTTTATTGTAAGACAACCTTTCGTTGCCAGCCTCTTATGGGATCAGAGGGAAAAAATGAGAGTTAATAGTATGCTCTGTAACAGTTTGGCATACTTATTTAGTCTGTAGAGAATGGTAAAAGCTATAATAAAAACAAAGCTTGTACGTGTGGCTCTGAGAAATTACTAGACTTGGCCCTGAGAAGCTGGCTCACATACTTTGTGTAGGGTCTTATTTATAGTCCTATTAGATTGAAGCATAAAAGCTCAGTGTTTATGGTGAAAGAACATCCTGGAAAGCTTGTTGTGATTACTGAGACCCTGGCCTGTCTGCTCTGCCCTTGTGGCCTTCTCTCGTCGCCTGATTCAAGTGTCCCTTGTCTCTCATTGGCTGCTCTTGTGTGCCCTCCTGTTAGTGGGACGAACTTGATGTGGTGTCCCTTGTGCGTAGGGTGTTGGCTGGCTTTCTCCTCTGGCCCGCCTGCTCCCCAGCGGAAGCCTCTCTGTCCAGCCAGAGTTGCCTTCCCGGCTCCCAGCGTGCTCTATACTCATACTGTCTGTGTTGATCTTTCTTTCCCACCCTCTTTCTTCCCTGGGAATTCGAGTTAACGTGGATCTCTCTTCACTGAGCTGCTCCCGAAGTGTTGATCTTTCTTTCCCACCCTCTTTCTTCCCTGGGAATTCGAGTTAACATGGATCTCTCTTCACTGAGCTGCTCCCCAAGTGTTGATCTTTCTTTCCCACCCTCTTTCTTCCCTGGGAATTCGAGTTAACGTGGATCTTTCTTCACTGAGCTGCTCCCGAGGCTGTTTTCAAACTACTTCTGATATTTTGCCTCTGAATTTATCAATATCATGGTTTTGTTGTGCTTTCTCCCTCACGTTTTTATTTTTCTCTTGAATGTGAAAGGTGAGAATTCAGTGTCCTTCCTGCTTTCCCCATTTCGTCATTATTCCTGAATTGAATCTATATAAACAGAATCATAGTTGATGTCAGTGTACACCATTATTATTTTTGTTTTACTCAGCATCTACTGTAATTCCCATACTAAAGATATGAAAAGCTGGATTGGCTGAATGGACCATACTTTTTCATTGTGAAGTCTATTTAACATAAAAATGGAGAATGAATCTGAAAAGTCACTTAAGACAAAATATTGAATTAATATTACTAAAATAAAAACATTGATTTTACTACCTTAATGTACAAGTGGCGTGAAATCTTTGCGCTTATTATTTACATGAGTTTTTGTCTGTACTATGGATTATTGAGAGTTTTGTCCCAGTTTGAGCAGGTGATGCTTTAACCTGAATCTTCCTTTTCAGGAAGTGTGAGTTACCTTGTTGGACTTGGTCCTGCTTTGCTGGACTGTGAATTGCAATTCTGATAGTAGAAAGAGACTTAATGCATTTTGAAATCTTAACGTGTCACATATAAAGAAGACAAACTTACTGAGTTCTTGTTATATATAAATAAAGAAGGGGGCCGGCCCAGAGGGAATGTGGTCACACGATGTTTGGAGGATTAGTGCTGTCATGACAGTGTTACAGTATTGTCATTGTTGCAGAAGGGTTATCTGGTACCCGGGATGGAATAGATCAGAGGAATATCCTAGTGTAGGTAAATGAAGGGAGTTGACCAGGTATTTATGTAATAGATGAGAACAAATAATGTGTCTGTAAAAGGAAATTGGGCTGTTGCCTAGAAAATTTTTTTTTTTTTTTTTTTTTTTTTTTTGCCTCAGTGACCTTAAAACATCACATCAGGGCTGGAGGAATGGCTCAGAGGTTAAAGCGCTTGCCTAGCAAGTGCTAAGTACCCTAGTTCAATTCCCCAGCACCACATAAGCTGGGCATGGTGGTACACGCCTGTAATCCCAGCACTTGGGAGGCTGAGACAGGAGGATTGCCATGAGTCCAAGGCCAGCCTGGGCTCCGAAGTGAGTTCAAGACCAGCCTAGACCACCGAGTGAGACCCTGTCTCAAAAAAAAAAAAAAAAAAAAAGCATTGCATCAGTTTCAGGGAGGCATGCCACCTCCCCATCTTCATTTTGTATTCATAATTACAGAATTTATAATTAAAGCTTTATATTCAAGAATAGTTCACCTGTTTAAAAATATTTTTCTTCTGCTAATGATTTATTGTTGTGTGCCCTTGAGAAGAAATATGACACTCAACTAGAATTCCTTAGTGACAGACCAAGACAATACAGTCTGTGAGCCGGGCGCATGGGGGCAGGCTGTTCTTCAGGCGCTTGGAGGAGGGTCACAGGAGGATCTCAGTTTTGAGCCCAGCCTGGGTAACTTAAGGACTTAGTGAGACTGTGTCTCAAGATCAGAAATCAAAAAACGGACAAAGACACGGATGGTGCCAGGTCTGTCATCCCTTCTCTAGCACCTCAAATGAAACAAAACCCTGACATGCAAATAGGATCACTGAAATCCTTTACTTTATCTTTCAAGCGGTGTACCCACTGTCTAAAAGCTTGTGAGTTGAACTGTGATCATCAACTGTTAAATTGAGTAGGTAGAGTTTTGTGTTGTTCCCTGAACATTTCAGGTGTGTTTCGTATGTTCCAAAAAGGAAGTTACCAGAGAGTTACAACTATACTACTGGCATGATTTTTCCTTTACCCTAACCCTTAGAAACTCATGGTTCTGAAAACTCATGCTAAAAAGTTCATAAGAAGGACATTGAAAACAGTGGAGTTTTAAAATTGAAGGATCATACTGATACGCTTAAACAATCCTTGGTGTTTAAAGTTACGTTGTAGGCCATGTTCTGTACTTGGTGTGGAGCTGAGAGCTCTGGACTTGTGCCTTAATTGACACCCTATAAAATTCAAGCTTTCCAAGTTTCCTAGATCTGAGTGCATCATGGAGACTCTTTCAGTTAGGACAGTGATACTTCATACATCTTACCCTCCCTAGCAGAGAAGGCGTGTGGCACTACCTGTAACTCTTCTGAACAAGTCAGAGCAAATTTTCAAAGACAGCTGACACCAGGTGTGGTGGCACAGAGTCCTGTTGTCCTGACCTGCACCAAGAATATTCAGAATTCTAGTTCTTGAGCTCAGGAACTTGAACGTTTTGTACATGCAGCTTTTATTTTTAAGAAGATGATACCCATGTATGTGCTTATTACAAGTATTGCTGCTGGATCTGAACTCCCAGCACTGGACTTCTCCTGTGGAAGTCGATGGCGGATGGTTAGGCCCGCATTGTTCCTCCTGTTGTAATTAGGGCTTTGGTGTGCATCACCTCCTGCTGTACCCACCACATCCTCTTCTCTGCTCTCATGTTTTTGATTTTCTGAACCCCTAGCAGCCGTGGTGATAGAGGGGGTAACAATGATGTCCACTGTGCGTTTACTGTCTTTAGAGTTAAAGGACGTAATGAATGTCAGTGACTGGTTAGTGACTAGACAAATCTTGAAAGCCTGTTTGTAAGTGTCTCCTAGGCTTGTCTTAGCATTTTCAGACCTTTTAATTTGAAAATTAAATGGCCATAAAATTCAGGGAGAGGTATCATCGCTTATGTGTTTCCCCTTGAGATCACTTGATTCTTGAGAATTGTGTATTCCGTTAGTGTTTTATTAAAAGCAGAGGATGGAACTTCCATAAAATTTACTCCTTTAGTTCTGTTATTGGTAAAAGTTTGAATATGGGCCCAAACCCATATAAAAGGGCCTTTATCTTTAAGTTTTGCTGAGGAGTCAGGAGTCTTAGTAATGAGGTTGCTATTCTGGTTAGTGAAGGGATATACCACAAGTAAAAAGCACTCTGCTAGAGGTGGATCCAGTAGGCACCTGTGTGATGAGGAAGGTGGCAGGTCTTTGCAAATTACTAACATGTCTAGAATTTTCTTCTCATTTGGCCTGGCGTCAATTAACTCATCTAGAAATATTTTTACTTGCTTAGTTTTACTCTCTTTTTCAACTCCTAAGGGTACCAAAAAGTGTAAGTTTTTTCTCATTCTTCTTCCTTCTTCAGCACATTCATCACTTCTTAGAGTGAACTGGAAATAATCTAGAAAAGAGTACTGGACAAGGAGTGGAATTTATCTAAAAATATACAGGAGATTGAGAGTAAAATAAGTTGTTATAATTTAGCTTTAAAAGTTACTGAGTTTACAAATATCGCCCTTTGTTTTCTTGTCCTTATTTCTCTATGTAGTGAATACTACTGAAATGTCTCTCTGGAGGAAATTTATTTCTGTGTATGCACTCACTTTTAAAGCTAACAATAATGCTTGCTTTGAAGAATGAGTTCAAAGTTACCACAAACAAAAGTTCATTGTGTATGTTTTGTATTGCAAAAGGGTCAAGTATATTATTAAAAAATAAAAATGTAGAAACTACATAGGAATTCTGGGAAAGAATAAATTCTAACAAATAATCGTATTGATTATTTCGACACCGAAGTGTTCATAGTCTCTTTTGGTATTCGGTGTGTCTTTTGCAAACCTTTCTCCAGAGTCTAGAAGAGTTGCTGAGTCCAAGCTTGCACTTGGACTCTTCGTGTCTCCGCCTCGTCAAGTGCTGAGGTTAGAGGCCTTTGTTACTGGCTCCAGTTTGAGTACATTTCTTGAAAAGCATACCTGGGCCTTCTAGCTGGGTTTGCTAAATTTCATTTCTTAAATGTTGATGGTCATGTTATTGGTGATACCGGCGTGTACTCTGATCTGTTCATGCGGGCCTGCTGAGGGTATGATGAAGGCCAGCCCCCCACCGCATCCTGCTGCTTCTGATGGGCTGGTTGATCCCTGATCTGTGATGCATTCAAGCTAGTGAATGGCATGTTCCCTGCCCTCTGGTATCAGTACACCCACTATTGTTATTGAGGACTCTGGGGAGCTTTGTGTATGTGGGTTTTATTTATCATATTGTAAAAATTGCAGAGTAAGGAAAGTGTAAAT
Organism: Ctenodactylus gundi; assembly: GCA_004027205.1. Classification (NCBI taxonomy): domain Eukaryota; kingdom Metazoa; phylum Chordata; class Mammalia; order Rodentia; family Ctenodactylidae; genus Ctenodactylus; species Ctenodactylus gundi. Next base: position 435,071 of record PVKB01001019.1, on the reverse strand, counting down.
ATTTAAAATAATAGTTCTGCATTATGTTAATATACCCTTTTTAACTAAACTACATTATAAAACAAATGTTCAGTGAGAAGTGCAACACTTTTTAAAAAAATTCGATAACGTCTGACTTAATGAAAGTATTGTAGGGTGTTGTCATATCACATACATAGCCCCTGGAAACCTCCATCAGACAGTGTCAGTGGAGAGATTCCGAGTGAAAAGACAGCTGATATCCTAAAGGTTTTGGGATAGATTTGTCCTGGTGCCTGTGCTCATGGAGCTGTGTGTTTATACTTACCATGTTTTAACACCATTTGTCTGCGCCTTACTCTTAGGCGTGGACAGGTAAACTTTTCCTTTTAGCTGTGCAGGGCACGTGGCCTCTGTGGACGTTAGTCATCGGACATGGCTCTGCAAAGGTGTCCATAGGTGATACATAAGTGAATGAGCATGTGTTGTTTCAAGAGATAAGCGGCAGGGTGGAGTCAGCCTCCTGGCCTTGCTCGCTGTCATCCACTCTCAGTGGGGAGTTGGTGTCCACAAGGCCGAGCAGCTGAAAGCCATGCAGCTGCCACGTGGAGGAGCCCAGGTTCACACTCTGCCTTTCTGGACTCAAAACTGCTGTTTTTCTCAGTTCTCTATGCCGCATTCACTAGTAAGGTTCGTGATTACAAATTCCGTATAGAAGCAAGTATCAATTAGAGATGAATGTTACAGGGGCCGGGTTGGGTACAGACTGCCCTCAGAATCTCCCTGGCTCTCCAAGAAACCATTGAAGGAGTGGCGAGCCTTTTGTTGGCTGATACGACATTTCCTTCGTTTTATTAGTTCACTCACACACACACACACACACACACACACGCGCGCGCGCGCGCGCGCGCGCGCGCATATATATATATATATATATAATACTGTAAAACAGTGCCTGTAAGTAATAACATTATCCTTATATTTAAATTGTTATTTGGAATGGAGAATTTTTATAGTACAAACACAAAATGATGAAAAAAATAAGTCTCTTGTACATGTGCTGTCAGGCCTCTTGGATGTTCTCCTAGGATTAAACTCCATTCCCAGTTTCTTTTTATCATCCCAGAGGTTAGTCAGTATATACGGCCTTATGTGTAGGTATGTATTTCTTTTCCTTTTTCTTTAATAGATGTATATCACAGGGTGTCTGTGTTGCTTATCTTTCTGTTGCTGTGTTTTATGTAAGGGCGAATGATGGAGTGTGGACTTTCAACCCATGTGCATGTGTATAGGATTGTGAACTTTTGGAAAGCAAGGAGATAACTTTCTATTTATCCTGAACACCTTCTTGTTCTTCATTTGCTGCTTTCAGAATGTATTTATTGGTAGTCGGAGTAGCTTCTTTATTTCCAGTCCTAGGCATAGGCAGAGTGTTTTTGGAAATCCACAGCATGCAATGCTCAGATAGCATGTTTAGAAACATGAAAAAGTTCTAAAAAAAAAAATGGGAGCTTAGAGAGCATGAGGTGAGAGGAGAGGCTTAGGAACAAGAAGCCCCTCTGTGAGTGTGCAGTTTAGAGGACTGATGTGTGACTCTTCCCAGTCGCTTTTTACTCTTTGCTTCTGGGATTTTATTATTAACGTGGCCTGTTTTCAGTCAGTGCCTTCTATATTGGTTTTGTGTTCTGACAGATTTTAATGTTGACAGTGTGCAGTTTCCTGTGTCTCTTATTATTTTTTTTTGAGGCTAGAGTGCATTTCATCCTAATGCATTTGAGAAACACTCACACTGTGTTACAGCATGAAGCTGCGTTTCTCCAGACCTTCTCTCCTGCCACTAGCTTTTCTGTGCAGCCTAATGGTTTGGCCTTTCCCTTAGAGGGAAGGCAGCAGGTAGAAGTCTACAGAATTCTGTTGCCTGGTGCTCACTCAGTACAGGTTAAGTTGTGCACTGAGAGACAAGTTAAAAGCAGCAGATAGAAAGTTTTTTTTTTTTTTTTTAAGCACAGCTTTGCCTTAGAAAGGCAGAGAACTCACATTGTAACTTAGAACTAGCATTTGTTGAGATGTGCTAAGTGCTTTACATAAATTATTTTCAGTCTATTTATTACACACTTATAGCTCTGTGTTATTTTCTTTGATTTTATAGCTGAGGTAACTGAGTCCTAGAGAATCATCTTCCACATATCTAGAAAGGCATAGAGGTAAGAGTGCACTCAAAAAGGAGAATGCTTGCACTTTTGTGCCAACATTTGAACAATATCCTGTGCTCCTTGCTCCTCATGACAACGTCACAAGGTCCGTGGTATTCTTGGCGAGAATCCTGGTTCCAGTTAGGGGAATGGATTCCAAGGCACAGTCCTCATCTTAGCAAATAAATACTGACTTCACCCCAGAAGTCCAACAGAGAAAACACAAAAGCTTGTTGTTAAGTATGAAGCAGTTAAAGAAAACACAGACTTACTTCACTTTTTAGCTTCTGACTACAAAGTTTTAACTACAAACAATTGAAAAACAGTTTGTGGAGATCAGACCTAAAGAGAAGACAGCAGAGATAGCAGCCTTGAAGGCTGTGAAGGAGATTCCTAATTATGCTGTTCTTTCATGAACCTTGCTTGTCCAATCAAACTCCAAGCAGGGTATTAAAATGCATATTCAGGAGGAAGAAAAACTTTCCTATCCTTGCGGGTCCCTCAGTTAATAGGCAGTGGGCTGTGCACTTGCCCTCAGGGCTGGAGCTGATGGTAGCCTGGCAAGGGCTCTTGAGGGAGTCATGTGGCCTATGCCTTCCTCCAGAGCTGTCAAACTGGAAATGTTGAGTGGAGCCAAACATTTCTTATCAGTTTAAATGTTCAAAGGAGCTGACTGCAGGGAGCTGGAGAGGTGAGGTTTTCTGTCTTGTTTCTGGAAGGTTTGCCTAAACATTTATTGGCTGGTACTTAATATGTAAGTCGCTTTGGAGCACAGATAAACTTATTGTAAACATCTAACCAAACTTAGAGTTAAGGAGGAAAACATTTTTTGCTTTCATTTTTTTACACATGAGATACAAGAAAAAGGGTGGGTGGGTGTTTTGCATTTTATTTTTCTATTTAGAGGTGGTCCTGGGGATGGAACCCAGGGCCTTGATATTGGAGCCCATATTTAATTTTGATTTTCAGACACGTTCTATAGTGCGCTTGAACTTGAGATCCTCCTGCCTCAGCTTCCCAGAGTGCTGGGATGACAGACCCTGGGGTACCACTGGGCCTGGCTCAAAAATTGAATTTCTTTAAGCTTTAATATTTAAAAATGTTTCACTTAAAGGATGTGAGTTGGAGATAGAACTGCAGTAGAGGAGCATATGCTACCAATAAGTTACGAAAAGCCTGCTTTGTTAACTACAGGACCCTGTTACTGCATAATGCTGGAAAGAAAACTGCAGTAACACACCTTTTTTTTCTCTGCTCCAGGATGAATGTTAAACTGAAAAGGATAACTTCCTGCTTTCACATCCATCAGTCAGATTAGTAATTGAATTAGTATTTACAGAAAGAATGCCTCATTAATCACTTAGGAAATAGACATTAGATAGCCTCTCTAGAGGTGTAAATTATGTGATTGAGAAGATTCAAAAAATTTAATGCCTAGCATATTCGGAAAGTATCTGATAAAACAGTTCAGGGCAAGGAGTGAACATACACTTGGTTACCTTTCTTAGAAATAGATTTTTGGACTTCTGCCCATCTTATCTCTTGTCTCTTTTCCTTTCAGTGAGTTATACATTTCTATAACTGATAGTTTCTTTGTTAATAATTTTCTTAATATCTATAATAAATTTGTGCCCTCTTTCACATTTGTTTCAGTCCACTGTTTTTTCGGTGTTTAATGAGTGCACCGAGTGATTAAGTGAAGGAATAGTGCCCAGGGGCAGCGGTACCCCACACGCCTGGGGGAGGGGGGGTCGCTGGAACGGCCGATTCTTTTTTTCATAAGAAATCTTGAGTTGGTACGCAGATGGACTTTTAAGGTTTTTTTTTTTTTTTGGTAGGGGGGACAGGTGTTTGTAGAAGGCATATCTGCTTGTGAAAAATGTTGGTGTTTAAAAGGCTGTAGATGAGAAAGGCAAGGCCCCTCCCTCTTCCCTTGTGCTTCCTGTTTGCCACAGTCGGAGTTGCTCCCTGTGATTGGGCGTATAGAATCCAGACACTACTGTATGTCTGTACTAAGTATCTGTTAGTAATTTTCTGTAAAATCTGCTATAAAATTAAGCCAAATTAAACGCATTCTATCTTAATTCAAATTCTTAGTCACCAACTGTGGACTTTCAGTGTTCTTTGTAATCAAATGATTAAGGACCTGAGGAGTGGGACAGTGCTTTCACTTGATCAGTAAGAGGTTAAGTGATCTGCGTGGAGCTCTATAGCATTTAGTTCCACCTAGAGTTTCTTGTACTTAGATTTCTGTTCTTCCCACGAATTTTTAGTGGATCCTGTCAATTTTTAGGCTTAAAAGTCAAATATGTAATGTGTATCTCAAACAGTATGTATGCATTGGATGTATACGAAAGAGTCTTTCAATAAAATCTAATCCGTGAACTAATACCCGACACATAGCAGTTACTTGAATATTTGGCATGATATAAATGAATTCTTGACCATATTTCATTAAGAAAATAAGAAAGTTCAACGAGATCACTTTTAAGGTAATTTCTTATAATAACGGCCTAGGATTTTTGTTTCATGCTGTTGCCAGAGAAGCTGACCAGCTATTGATCGTTAGAGTCCAGAAATAATTGCTGGCAGTAGCCAGGCTTGGCTTCATTTCCCAGAGGCTGAGCATACATAGATACCAAGTTGTTTGATGCCATCTAGTGCCAGGTTGCCTAATAATCGTTTTCCTTTCTTTTTCCAATTAAAGGAAAAATTGGTAAAAGTGGAAAGTTTCACAATGGAACCAGGATTGGTTATGCACTATCCAGTGCGAGTGAAAATTGCATCTCACCCATTTCAGATCTTGTCGCATTCCTTTGTGCTACAGCATGCTAATCTGTATATGCTTGTAGTCCTTCTCCTGTCTAAGCACTGTGGCTGGAAAGAGGGTGTGGGAATTTAAATGGTGGGGCCATGGTTTGAGGAAGAGGAAGCATGGTCAGTGCAAAATAAACTGGGCACACATTCACCCATCGTGTTGACATAAAATATTAGATAGTGTGCCAGCCAGCTAAGGGTATGTAGACATATGTCAAGTTTATAGGAACTTCAAGGTTTTATAAAGTTCATCTAAAGAATTCTTACTTTGTTTCATCATTGTTTGTGTGAAATGATGAAAATATCCCTTAGGGTTTGTTGTGGTTTGGATCTGGAGTGTCCCCCCCAGTACCTGTGGATACTGTATAGTGTTGGGACCTCCCAACACTGGGGCCTAGCTCAAAGGGGCAGATGCTTGGATCTTGACCTGGAGGGGCTTTTGCTGGTTCCACCCTTCTTCTGGAACTTGTCTCTGTTCAGCCATTCTGTGAGGATCTCTGTCTCTGGAGCTCAGGCCCTGGCCCCAGACCTGGCTTCTGCCCCACCATGTGATTCCACCATTTTGTGAATGGGTTGTGACTATCTGAAACTGTGAGCTAAATTATACTTTTCCTCCCCTAATTTGTGCATGTCAGGTATTGAGTCACAGTGACAAAAAGTACCGGAGACAGGGTTTAACCCTGTGGTTGAAAACAGGACATGAGGGTCCTTAGTAAGAACATCTGTAGGATGCCGTGCCTGCTTATTCTTTAAATAGCAAATCCAAAAAGCTTGCCTAGAAGGTCATTTGAGTGTGCCTAGAAGGTAGCTTGAGTAACATTAAGCCAACAATGCAAAGAAGGTGAAAACTCTGGGAAGTTGTATTGCCTGATGTATAAGGAATGTTCTCCCAAACCAATCGGAATACCGAATTATTGCAAGATTGAGGTGTCTTTGTTAATCGGATTTGACTTCATTGATTAGATTTACAAATTCAAAATGACAAGAAAAGAGACTTGTGAGGACCATTTTAAATATAAAATGTTGTTACTACTTTAGGAAGTTAGTGTAGAAACAACCTTGCCTATCTGGTAAATTTAAGAAATTAAAATTCACCTTGAGCCTCCATGGTAGAAGTCCCCTCCTTCCAATTCCATGGCCCCATCATTGTTTGCTCGGTTAATGGACCAGGAGAGGGGAAAGAGGCAATTTTCTTGACTACTTGTTGTAACTGTTTTCTTTGTCCTTTTATTGCTCAGCACTGGCTTAGATTTTGATATTGGCCTTTGTGAGACAGTTAACCCACTGAAAGTGTAGATGCCTTTGGAGTAGCTCTTCACCTACCCGAATGGTCTGTGAGATGCTGTAGGATGAAAAGCAAAAACGATCTTTTATTTCATTTTGTCAGCATATTTTGAATCATGTTAAAACATGTTCTGCTTGGATGATAACATACCTACTGACTAATTTGGCCTTGTCCGTACTAGGTAGTAGATTGTATTTTAATTTCAGTGTTTGTCGTTAATGAGTTACCTGTGTTAAAACATATGACTCTCATTTTATCTGGTCAATTTTTATACTCAAGTGCATTTGAGTATTTTAAAAATTAGTAACTTACTGAAATTCACACTGTATTTTGTCACTGTGTACTATTATGTGTCAAGTAAAAAGAAAAATATTCAAAAATTAGTACCTTTAGTTTATCATTGCAGCTGAGTGCGAATCTTTGATAGGATCAAAATAGTAACCGGTAATTATTTGTGATATGTATTTGACAACATTAGGAGAAAGTCCAGGCTTTCAGTGCTGATAATTAGTGGTTTAAATTGTTTGTTTGCAATTTCTTTTGTATTGTTAATTTATACCTTTAAAGATTTTTGTACTCTGTAGGTATGATCTTCTACGTGTACAATGTGGTCTCTGTCTTTATCAATATAGTGGCCCAGACCACCTCCAAGGCATTCAGCAGTGCTGTGTGCTTGACTTCCAGGCTGGGTAGAATGCCAGCCTGGTTCGACTGTTCTGCTCACCACATTGTTGCTGTTTCGTTGTCCACACATGGGTTTATGCCAGTGTAGAATTCTTCACCTTCTTATTTTAGAAATCATAAATGTGTGTCAAGAGTGTTTGAGAAATGTTAGTGCCAGTGACAACCAGCTACATACAGGTTAAGTGTCTTATTACCATTAACTAGTATTTGTTTTAAAATCTCTTGTTAGTAAAAGTGTAGAAATGAGCCTTGCTGCTTTAGATATTCTCCTGCCTCATGTTGACTCAGTGGGCTTTATAGTTTCTCTCTCTCTCTCTCTCTCTCTCTCTCTCTCTCTCTCTCTCTCTCTCGTGTTCTCAGCGGTCAGGCGCATCTGAGTCGAGTACAGTAGCCACGATGACATTTCCAGTGTTAGATTAGTGAAGCCTCACTGCCTTGAACTTGAGGCCAAGAGTAGTTGGGGTGTTTCCTGTACATAGCTTCACTCATATCTATAGGCAAAAATGGACTTTGGTGTGAGAGTTTATTGTTTGAGTATCAGTGTCAGTAATGTGCCATGAGCTTGCATACATGAGACTGACTTTAAGTCGAGTACTTTCCAGTCATCTTTGTTTCTAAATAACATCGCAGGTGAGCTAAAGTAATTTAACAGATGAAATAAATTATGGTGAATAATCCCTTCCTTGCCCTTGAGTCTTGCTGTGTTCTGAGTATCTGCTACAAGCATTGTATGTGCTCAGATCTCCCATTTTAATTTGGTGAAGTAAGAACTGCTATCTTTTTGCACATGAGGACTCTGGAGTATCCAGAGCTTTTCATAGTACAAGTGGTTGATGTAGTTGTCCTGCGCACCTCAACTGGACTGAATCTAAAACCTACGCCCTGGGTTGCTGCAGCTCTGATAGCCCCATGCACAGCTTGGGGCAGGGCACGGCAGGAGAAATACCTGTTTCCTCCTTCTCTCCTTTTCTTCTCATGTTCATCACGGACCATGTTCACATGATGCGTAATAAACGTCATTTGGAAATAGGATGTCTGCATGCTTCTACAAGAGTAGCATTTGTCACAGTTGAGTATCTCCTGCTGCTTTCCCTTGGTCATCTTTTGTTGTGACTGAGGGTCTCTTGACAGTTGTGCACATGGCAGTCACCAGTCTGAGGACACAAATGTTAGAGCTCTGTGTCTCTTTTTTTCCTAAAAATTCTAACTTCATACTTTATAGCATAGGTGATCCATTGGTATTAATATCAGGTACCACACTTCATTAGCTCTAAATGCATGCCCCATGACACATGTAGTATCTCAAATTGGGATGTTTCTTTCATGGGGTTGTCTTGTTCTTAGTGGCTAATAAAATGACAGTGTGGTGCCAATTGCTGAATGCTTTATTGAGGAACACGTAGAAAAGTTAGAAAAATAGTTACTGGGGTGGTATGTTTATTTTTTGAGTGATACGGGTACATAATCAAATTTTGATTCATACAGTGATCTCTCTTGCTTATAATTCTTTGATCTCCCATCTGCTAACTTGACAGGCGTATCCTGTTAAGTATCCTGTGTTCGTGTAAGTGCTATCAAGTGTCTTTCCCATGGCCTCCCAGGTGAGCCATGTTGCAGTGATTGAGGCAGGTGTGCTATCACCTGATGATCTTCAAAGGGATCGTAGATAACTAAGCTGCCTGTCTCCTCATGGTGATGCTGTGCAGATTTCATTTGCTCTGAACTCACTGGTTGAAATTCTCATAGCTTTTGGTCTAGGATCATCCTCATTGACACTGCTTATCCTGTAAATTTTCCTGAATTAGTATTTTTAGGCCAGTAAGCAAGTGAGCACAGATTAATGCCAGTGCTCTCATTGTAATGTTCTCTCGTCTTGTATTTTTCCATATTGCTTCTTGATTACTGTTATCATTATGTTCCCGTGGCTGCACTTGACCCTCTGTAATTGTTTCCACTGATGTTTGATTTTCTCGTCACTTTTGTTAAAACGATATGTAACTTCATGTTGAGTGTCTGTATGTATCTTATTTGTACTGCTTTTGTGTTTGTTCTATTAGGGCCAGACATTTCATGAAAACTCCCTAAGACTAAACATGAACCCGGCCCGCAGGAGATGATGAAATGACAAGTGTAGGAATGGCTGCCTATGGCCGTGCACGTCCTTTCTCCTTACCCAGTGGAGTGGACATTGCTTTATTCTAGAGGATTTCTTACATTATAAGAATTTGAAAGTTAAAAATGCATAAGTAGGCATTTCTATATTGTTTTACAGGTAAAAAACTTTAAGATTTTGAGAGTCTGTACTGATGCTAATAATATTTTTACATATAAACAGAATTCCAAGATCCTCATCCTTTCTGTAAAAATGTGATGATATGGAAGTCTGTAGAGCATGTAATACTTTAAAAGCACCCAGTGATGCAGTTAGGGTAAAGCAATTAGTCTTTAGAAGAAAATTAATGACACTTAACAACATCCAAACAAGGTTGAAGATGGGATTCCAATTTTATTCTCTTAAGTTCAATGAAAATATGTTTTTCGATGTAACTCTACAAGATGTGAAACAAGTGAGGTTTCTTTAATGGAGAATGAGTCGTTTTCTTAGCTCTTAGGTCATGTTAAAGAAATACTTTTTTATCTTTGCATTTTTGTGGAAACCTATTAACATTCTCTCAGTAGAAGTTGTCATTGTAACTTCTGTGTTTTCAAAGGGCAAATGTGTTTCACTTTATTTGCCCCTCAGTCTTACATTGAGAGAGAGAGAGAATGGATCTGACTGGAGAAAGGATTTACACTCTGTTCTTCTGTTACCTTTCTCCTTCCTGCTTCTGTGTTTACCCGCAGATCCTAGGGAACCGTGTGCCTGTGTGCCTTCTCACACAGGAGCGCGTGCTCTGCTTGTGCAGAAACCTGACAAGGACGTGCTGTTTTCTCTCCTGCGTTTGTCCAGCACTGTGGTAGAGCAGCTGTCATTGTTTTGCCCAGTTCTGTTTTTCCTCCAAAACTGCCTGTGGCAATTTGTGCTCATACTTTATTACCCAAGGGTTTTTGCGACCAATAAAATAATGTATCTGACTACTTAATGGCCTAATGTGATTCCCTTTTCAGAGAAGCAGCAAAGTAGAAGGCTCCTTTCACTTTTCCTCTCCGCTGACCATGCAATATTAGGCCTGTTGGGACACGTCTTTTGATGTTCTGCCAGAAAGCAGGAGGAGATGCTACTGTGTTATAATTGTGTTTTCTTTGGATTCTTGTAAGCTGGTTATAAGCTAAGCTTAGGTCTGGTCCAAAATAATATTAAATATTCTGAATGAAAGCTTGCCTGGTAGGGAGATTTATATAGTTTTTTTAATGTGATCTCATGTTTAACATAATTTTTGAGTTGCATCTTCAGCTCGTAATGTAAAAAAATCAATATTACTTTGTGATTGTGAAAGTGAAGTAGCAAGTGCTTTTCTTTCTCACCATCCATTTATTATATTCAGCATATATGTGTTCTCTCTCTCTCCCTCTGAGTGCCTAACGTATACATAAGTGATCAAAATACAGTGAATTCTGCTGCCATACCCTGTTTCTAAGGCACAGGCTCATAGAAACATTACTGAGAGAGAGAGAGAGAGAGAGAGAGAGAGAGATTCTAGGGATTGAACGTAGCGCTTTCACACTGAGCTATATATCCTTAGCCCATTTTTCAGTTTTGATTCTGAGACAAGAGTTTTCTGGCTGCACTCAAACTTTCTCCCCTCCTGTCTCAGCTTCCGAGAACACTAGGGTTACAGGCCTGTGCCACCAGGCTGGCTATTGTGCTGCGTCCATATCCATCTTATTCTTCTAGTCTGACACCCTGTGACTTTGGCTCTTCCATAAAGTCAAAATGATCACGAAAGGTCCATGTCTTGAATTGATTAAAGACATCCAGGCAACCCTGGCAGTTCAAGTAAAGATGCTGGTGAAGAAGAACTCCCAGAACTGCCTCAGAAAGTGGCAAGAATGGTGGTATGATTGTGCTCAAATCAGGAGGGAGTATTTTGAAGATTAAGGGCAATGCGTCTTTTACCTTAATAGTTTTTAAAAATTTAAACACATTATCTTCCGACCACACACTGTACTGGTGTATTTTAATAATCTTCTATGTGTGTAGGGACGTTTTTTTAACAGATTACTAGGTTATCTGCATGGTGCTAGATGCTAGTGATATAATGTTGAGCAGCATTGCCGCCGCCCCCTGCCCTCGCGGCATTTATGCTGAGTTTTCCTTTGTAGTGTGGAGACTGGCTGCACAGAGGCATGGTGAGTTTCGGTGTCCTGACTACCAGATGCACTGGCTGTAAGGACAGGGTCTGCTCTTTCCATATCATCATACTGTAGAAGGCTCAGTTCCCTTGGGACGTGTCCAGGCTATCTTCCATGCCTGCCTTTGCCAGAGCAGTGTTCACGAGACCCTGGGAATGCCCTTCCCAGCCAAAGCTGTCACCTACACTGTGGTTACAGCATCTCGCTTTCCTTTTCATGTTCTCTTAAGATTTCAGAATTCCAAATTGTTTAGGAACACAGATGCTTATCAACCGTTTGCTGTAAAAAATAAGTACTACAGTTTGTATTCTTGCGTTAGTAGTATAGCAGTACCACAATTAATGGAGCTAACTTTATAGTAAAATTTTAATCCTGTATATTTTGATAATCCTTCCCCACTCTCTCTCCCCGCCCCTATTTGGAGATGGTGGTGGCTAAAGAAAGCTTTTGCTAGATTAGTCGCAGGTTCTCTGAAGACTGTTTATCTGCCAATGAGAGTCCATTTTAAAAGCATGTGAAACTTGAAGGAATCAGTGGTTTGAATAATCCAAAAAAAAGTGGTTCATTAAAATACCCCTACCATTTCCTTTTCTCTCTTACACTGCAGCATTACCTACTGTCAGTATAAATGAAAATATTGAGCTGGGCCTCATAGTGCAGTCCCTTGATCCAAGCACTCTGGGAGACTGAAACAAGAAGGTTGCAAGTTCAGGCCTAGCCTGGGCAACTTAGTGCAGAAGCCGAGCAGCTTTCCGTCTTAGTGAGGCCCTGTCTCAAAAATTAAAGATAAGAACTGGATTGGAGATGTAGCTTAGTATAAACTCAAACTTGGACTTAATCCCCAGTGCCACAAAAAAAATAAAGAAAATGATTTATTGGGTCCTCTTTAGGGCTGACCTGCATCCAACGCAGATTTGCTGTTATGGATGGGAACGGATGGGCAAAGATAGATGGATCTGAAATACGTCTGTATATAGTGCTGGATGAACAATGTGGTGAAGTGCTCAGAGAAGGATGAGTGTGATCTGGGCTGTATCCTTTAGAGTCTCCAGGAACGACCCTCAGGTTATTTGGAGGAATAAAGCAGACACAAAAGGAGGGGGGCCAGTATTTTAGAAGAGGGGAACAAGGGCACTTAAATTTAAGTTTCCAGTACGGTGTGGGACGTCTTGTGCATGGACTTGGTTTTCTAGAGAAAGGAGCTTTCCCGTAGTTCTGGGACAGCCTGCATCTAACCTGGGCCACTCTTGAGTTCCCTCATTTTGTTTGTCAAATATATTAACATACTCTGTAAAATTTCCCATGAGAAGAAGGTGTTGTCCAAAAGAATTTAAAAACCAGTGGAAGCAGAGTGATTATTGTTTGGTATTACTGTTTGGTTGTGACTGCAGAACTTTTTAATTTGAATTTCTCTGAATTCTAATTCTTTTTTTTAGTATGCTTATTTAATGATTTAAAGCCCATTTGCAAACTCACATGAGATAACTTGAGATGTGTACTGATGAAGAGATGATTCTGATTTGTAGAGGGATTCCGTATTAGTGTGGGTTCTTTCAAAAGGCAGAATTTACAGAAATTATAACAAAAAAGATCTATTAGGAAGGCTTACAGATCCAAGGATAGATAGTCCAAGATGGGAGCTTCAGAGCTGGAGAGTCCGATGGCTGCTCAGCTGTGTAGTAGAATGCCCGTCCGGGACTGCAGGACAGCCGTGAGAGTCTGCTGCGGATCTCAGTTGTTCAAAGAATGATGGCAAAGATCAGAGACCAAAGATCGGCTACTGAAGTTCGGCAACAGGCAGACAGGCTCAAATAGAGACGGGGGCGAACCTGTGATGTAGATCCGCAGCCTGTCCTGTATCTGTAGATAATTGGGAAGGCAAGAACTTTCCCAGGGGAAGAAGCTGTGGCAATCTTTCTTCTTCCTTCATTTTATACAGTTGAGTTCCAGCTGGATCTCCCACATCTGGGTGGGTGCTCTTCCCTCCTTCGCTGGCCCACAAGTCACTCACACTCTAATCCAGGCTGATTCTCAATTCCAGTCTAGGTGTAGTTTCCAAACCTTAATCCAGGTGTGGTTCCTGATTGATTGCCTCAGGTTGACATCATCTCTCCAATGGTCACAGACTATAATGAATTTTAGTAAATATTATATTCTAGAATGATCATTTTTAACCGTATTGATGCTCGTATTCATGTGAGGTAGGCATTATCATCTCGATTTTATAGCACTGAAAACAGAAATCCGGAGAAATTGACGTAAGACATCTAACAGTGGCTAAGATGTGTACTCAGAGCCAAGCCCAGTGGCTGTAATCTCAGCAGTCTGGAAGGCCAAGGCAGGAGGTTTGCAAGCTTAGTCCCTGCCCAGGCAACCTAATGACTTGGCAAGACTTTTTCCCAAGTCACAAAAAAAGCGGACTGGGACTGCAGCTGAGTGTGAAGGCCCTGGGCTCAGTCTGCAGTGCTGGGGAAGGGTTAATGGTGGAGGGTGGGACTGGGCGTGGGCTGAGGTCTGCTTGGCTGTGTAGTTTTCTGACATCACCGTGCTTATTTCATAGCAATTGAGAATTTATTGTAGACCCTGACATTAAAATGGACATTGATGACTATCATTTATTTTAAAATAAAAACATTCATCTGGATTAAAATGCTTAATGTGAACAATTGCATCAGTAGATGGAATTTAAAAGTCAGAAGAAGCAGTCAGGAACAGCTCAACTTTATAAGAAAATGAGTCTCATGATTTAAAAAGAAGTCAAATTTTGTCTTTCCAAGTTTCTTTAAAATTACTTAGAATCATCTAACTTAAAGATGAAAAATGCCACCTGTCCTCTTACTAAATCAGTTTCCTTAGTGCTCAAATCAGTCTTTGGGACTTTAGTATTGAGATGCTGAAGGTGTGAGTGGTGGGGGTGGTGGGGGTGGGGGCGGGGGTGTGAGGGGAGAAGTTAGACCGGTTAAAAGGTGTGCATCTCCCTGGTCCCCGTCTTGAAGTTTGAGTGCTCATTTAAAAAATACTGGTAGTTTCCTGCTGTAACTCTCCTTACCAACTTGGTTTTCTTCCATTTGTCTTTAGTGAACTGATAGTTCTCCGAAAGCCAGTGTCCCTGAACTGTCATGTTGTCTGTGTCTGTCTTTGTGTACTTAAGATATGGTTGGATCTGGAATTGCCTTTCTTACTGTAACATGTCAAAAATCTTAATATCTGTTGTTAAGTTATTATATTGTTAGTGTACATACTCTATATTAGGTCTTTAAGTATTTCCCCAGTTTAAAAAATTAATAAAAAATTGAAGCACCTTAGAAGTTTGCCTACTTGGATTAGAGTTGGCAAAAAGCCCAGGTACTTGGAGTGAGGGAGAGGGTGCAGTTGGTGGACAGTTCCCCAGAGGCCCTGAGCGTCATATGTGGAGCTCACACCCCTGTGGGCATTTCATCTGCACAGTGGCCTTCCCGAGCTTCTGCACTGGGAGGCTCAGACAGGGGACTTAGACTGCTGGTCTACACACCAACCAAACTCAGAAGAAAAGTTAAAGTCATTGAGAAAGGTTTCTCACATTTAGATTCCCAAGGGCATGACTGATAATTCCATGGTGTTTGTTTACTAAGACACTTACATAGACTGTAACCTCACAGGTGCGTATGAAGACTTCTTAGACATGTGGTTTAGGGGAATACTTTTATATTTTTTGATTTAAAAATTTTGTTATCTAAAACTAGTATATGGGTCCCTTTAAAAATATAGTTTAAAAATCTTTTTCTTCCTCTGTACTGGTGATTGAACATAGAGCCTTTGCGCAGAGCAACATTTTTAGGCTCTTTTGTGTTTTATTTTGAAACAAGGTCTTGCTGAGTTCCTAAGTTACCCTTGAACTTGTTTCTTCCTCAGCTCCCAGAGTGCTGGTAGTGCAAGTGTGCGCCATGCCCAGCTTAGAGCTTTGTAAGTCTTAGTGTCTCATTTATGCTTGTTCCTTCTCAACCATTTTCCTTTTCCATTATTATTGTTCCAATATCAATTTTAAACTTAATATATTTTGTGCTATAAAAGCATTTGTATGGTGTAGTGGTCTTTTGGAAGGCATTTTCAGTGACGTCAAGCTTAAGCAGACTTATAAATTGTTAACTTTTATTCTCTTAAATCTTTTAATATGAACCTATAAATGAAAACTATTTTATGTGTTATAAGTGTAACGTCTTACTATTTCATTAATAAAGTGTACCATATTACAGTTTTTAATGTAGTTATATTTTATATTTATGTCCGTGAATGAGTCTACTAAAAGAGATGAAATACTGTGTTTTAGAATGTAGCTTCAGTGGGGGTGGAGGACGAGGGTGTGTTTCGGAATCTGTATGTGCTGCGAATGGGAGCCCACAGAGCACTCCACACTCGGTGCTGTCACTCTCTCCCAGCGACTGGCGTAATGTGGACTCTTGCTTTCCCTCTTGAAGGGCGTTCCCTGTGCTGGGACACTGGTTGGCAGCTGGCTTCAGCTTTCCATGGCATGTTTTGTGAGGTCACATATGTATTGAGCAAATAGTGGGTTACTGTGAAGTTTCCATGATGTATATGAAGATTATAGTGAAAAAGGTCTTATTGCCTACTGATGCTTCTTTTATACTTTTTAACAACTTTGAAATTTAAGCTTTGCACATGTATACACTTCACCAGTGTAGAGTCACCAGTGCAGTAGTTATGCAGCCTTACCTTCAGAATGTAAGTTGAGGAAATAATATTTTTTTGCATTTTAGAAATTCAACATTGATTGCTTACCTTGAAATAAGCCAAGCTCAGGCATACTTCTTCCTATCCTTATTTACCACCTGAAGTGGGAAATCAGGTCAGCTGTCGTCATCATCTTCCTCATCCCCATCCTCACTTCCTCCTTCTTCTGGAGACCAAACCCAAGGCCCCATGCATATTAGCAAGAACTCTGCCCCTGGAATGACAAACCTTAACATCTTAATGTTCAGTCTGGTACATTTATTTAAAACTTGTTAAATTAAAAGAATTATCACCTTTCGAAACAAGCTTGCTAGTGCATTTATCTTCTTGGTCAGGAAGCAAAATATATTCATGTGCATTGGTTGGTAATAGTTGAATTTTTCTAGTAATTTCAAAAATTTAAAGCTGTTTCTGTTAAATGGTTGCCAGAAACAAGGAAAAAAGAGTACGCTTTGTTGTTTGAGTCCATGATGAAATTGTAAAGCTATCTCAATATGTAAGATATTGGATCCTAAAATTTTAAATGAAATAATGCATTTATGAACTGGATCCTGTTATGCATGTTTTAGATCACTTACTTAAAATAAGGCGGTAAAATTACTTTTGCAGCTGCTAGGAACTAAAAGACTCCTAAGTTGCTATCCTGAATTCTGAATACCAGTTCTTGAAAGTCGAGGTAGATTTTGACCACTGAGACTTGGCTGTAATGTTGAAGGGTGTGCTGATTTTGCCAGGTGAAGATCAAGGAGGTAAGTTTCACTTTGGGGGCTACTTCCATATGGAATCTTTTAGAGATCATTCTAAAGACTGTTGGTCTGAGTTTGGGATATACCCTATGAAGGAAGAGAGGAGTGAATTCTACACACATAAAATACTACATCTTCAAGTGCTAAACTGTGAGTGCCATGTGAATACCAAACTGACCCCAGTGACCTCAGTGCAGCTTCTTAGCCCTTCCTTGGTCAAGGGACTGAGCTTGGGAATTTGCATTCTGGGTGTCTGGGACCTCCCCCAGGCTTCCTGCTTTGTGTTGGTTGTTGTCTTTGTGCCTTTCACCTGGAGTATGCCCTGGCTGTTTTGGGAAGATGATTATTTGCAATCTCTTTATGACTAACATCCTCTTAGGGCTTTATATTTTATGTGTTTGAGCACCATGGAATAATCCACTGAAATTATTCATTTAGGTGTCAGGCAACTTCGTTTTCTCTGTGAAGTGTTCTAATAGTTTTCCCCAGGAATTCTGTTGCTGGTTGCTTTTGATTCTGAGTTAACAGTGTTTTATATACAGTAACGTGTTTTAAATCTAGGGAGCAAAAAGACATTTTTATTTCTTTTCCATTTCCTTATTCCAGAGCAGTTTGGCTCTTTATGTCAATTCTGGAAGAAATACAATAACTAAGTATACCTAAGTAATTATAGTGTATTCTGGATTTTAATAAATCTGCTGAGTTAGAAAGGCAAATTAAAGAGGTCTGTTAAATTATAGGAAAAGAAATTAAGATCAGAAACCAAAGCAGCATTTGTCTTTTATCCATAATAGTTTATTTCTCCAGGATCATGGATAGCAATTTGAGTTAGTGCCCCAGATAGTAGTTTCTGTTCTATAATAGCACATCGTTGAAATTAGATTAAAAAGAATCTTAGCAAATCTTATCTGATGATGAGTCTCATACTTATCTCAATGTTACTTGGAGAATTCAAGGGAAACAAATGTAGTTGGACTGTGAATTTATTACCACCAGTGTGGGTAGAACTGATTGTCATATCTAGTAGTGGCTTAAATAAGTTTCTACAAATATAGGCAGTTATTAAGGAAATTTTATTTATAAACCAGATAGGAAATATTAGGTGTCAGCAATCTCTTTACTCACACTCGTGTGGTAAGACCGGCTTGTAACTGTTAGGAGGGCTCTCAGAGATGTCACGCTGTGGTTGCTTACCAGTTGTCACGTCTCTGACCCTAGAAAGCCTCTTAAAAACTTAGCTGCTTTCCTCAGGTGCGGTAGCTTTAAACTTACCACTACGCCATCATGAGCATTAATACTGCTGTTGGCACCATGCTGGCCTAGTTTATTTGGTACTGACTAATTATATGTGTTATTGGACTTAAACCAAACAGTAAGTTTTGCTTTAATTCTAGGGTTATCTCATTGTACTAACTGGATAGCTGAGGGTAAAAATCAAGCGCAAGGACAGATGTCAAAACACAAGGACCGATCAGACCTCAAATTTGAGTGTATCAGCACCTTTGCTTATAATTGAGATGCTGAATTGCTTTTTTTCTTTTTTCTTTTTCTTTTTTTGGTTGCACTGAGGTTTGGGCCTCATGCATCCTAGGCAAGTGCTGTGCCACAGAGCTGCGCCCCTCTCTGCCCTCAGCCCCAGCCCTTTTTTATTTTATTCTGAGACAAGATCTCACTAAATTGCCCAGGATGGCCTCATGTTTATGATCCTCTTGTCTTAACCTCCCATGTAGTGATATTATTTGTTAACATCTCTTGGAGTGTTCCTGGTGTTGCGGTCACTGCGCTTCCATAGACAGACTTCCCTGTGGCTGCCAGCAGCTTGTCAGACTGGCCACACTGTTCTGGTTTGCGCTCCTGTGGAGCTGCTCACTTTGGCTGTTTGCTTGTGGGGCTCCTGATTACCATCTTGTGTGTTTAATGGCCCTTATTAAAGCCAGCAGAGCAGCTCATTTTGGAGTGGCCGGGCATGTGCTAAAGGCTGGCCAGCTATGAAATGTGTTTGTGGCTCTTCCCAAGTGGAAGGTCTGCCTGGAAACATGGCTAAAATACTGACGCTCACAGAAGGGTGACTTGCTCACCCCTGAAGTGATGGCTTCTTTCATGTATGTGAGTGGGTTTCTCAGACAGTGTTTTATCTCTCTCTCTCTCTCTCTCTCTCTCTCTCTCTCTCTCTCTCTCTCTCTCTCTTTCTCTCTGTCTGTGTCTCTCTCTCTGGAGCCCTGGCTGGTCCTGAACTCGCTGGTGTAGCCCAGGCTGGTCTTGGACTCAGGACAGTCTGCCTGCCTCAGCCTTGCTAGTGCTGGGGTTACAGGCATGCGTCACCACGCCCAGGTTTATGTGGTGCTGGGGAATTGACCTCAGGGCCCTGTGTTTATAAGGCCTGTGCCATTCTTCCAGCCCTCACCCGGTATTTTACGTTTACATGTTAGTAGGATCATTCTTCTGGGTGGCGTATATATTAATTATCGTACTTGCAATGGGGTTTCTGAAATCACTCTTCCTATTGGAATTATTGTTAAATATTGAAATATACACGTTATGTTTGAACGTCCTTACTGTTTGGGTTGGTCCGCTAGTATAAAGGTGCATCTTCATGTCTGGCACTCAGATCAAGAAACTGAATGCTACCCCTTCTTGGAAAGCCCTTGCCGTGCCTCCTCCCAGTCACTATGCTCCCTCAGAGGAGACACAGTGCATTAAAACGATGTCGGTTAGTTTTGCTTGTGTAGAACTTTACTTTTCTAAGTAAAACACACACACACACACACACACACACACACACACACACACAGAGAGAGAGAGAGAGAGAGAGAGAGAGAGAGAGAGACACCCACCCACCCACCCAACCACCCACCCACTGAGCTTAGGCTTTATATTTCTAGGGTTTCACCCATGTTGTGTAGTTGCCTGTTCCTTCTTGCTGCTGCGTAATCCCTATGCGAACGTACAGTTCATTTCTGTGTTCTACTCTCGGCTGACATCTGTTTGTTGCTCTGTGCTTCCCTTACAATTTTACTTACTTGTTTTTTTACTGACTACGCACCCAGGAGTAGAATGTGGAGGCCCAGAGTAGAAGGCACATGCCTAAGTGCTGCCACGTAGCTCTCAGAAGCGTCCGCCAGCCTGCGTGGGAGCTCCCTTGCTCGCTGTCTGAGCCAGCGCTCGCATTTGTTGTGTTTTGTTTTAGCCATTGGGTGCCCATCACCTTTTTACTAGTGATTGTGTTATTTGGAAAGAGTTTTAGTTTAACTGTTGGAATCATTGTAGATTTTAGTGTCTACTAATTAGTGCTTATATGAAAGATAAAATGCTCTTGCCTAACTATACTTGAAAGTAATTTTAGAGCTGTATACAGTAGAAACGTACTTAACAGATAGCATCAAATTCTTGAGGTTCTAAATAGCCTATAATCTCAAGTAGAGTGTGTAGATGCAGTTTTTAAAAGAAACTTATTACCTAACTTACCCATTTTGCTTAGTCTTCATAGTCAACTGCAAATGGCTTTTTTTTCTTTTACATTTTTTTTTTTGAGACAGGGTCTCACTTTATAGTCCATCCTGGTCTTGAACTCACCGTGTAGCCCAGGTAAGCCATGGACTCACGGCAACTCACCTGCCTCAACCTTCTGAGTGCTGGGATTACAGGCATGTGCCACCACACCAGGTTTATTTGGTGCAAGGGAGTTGAATTTAGGCTTCGTGCTGGCAGGTGCTCTAATCTGTGTGCCATTCCTCCCTCCCTTCCTTATAAATCAGTGTGAGTGCCCTGAAAGGTCCACGTACTGAAGTTTTGGGTGCCATCCTGTTGGAAAGTGGTGAAACCTTTATGAGGCTAGGGCTCATGGAAGGATGTCTGATCATTTGAGGCCTGTCCTTGAAGGGATGTTGACATCCCGATCTCTTTACTCCCTGGCCAGTGTGAGTCAACTAAGCCTCCTGTGGCACTTGCTCTCGGCACGACATACTGGACCGTCGTAGGCCCAGAACACCTGGGCCAAGTGACTATGGTCTAGAACCTATGAAATCATAAATCAAAGTAAATCTTTACTTCCTTTGAATTGATTTATCTCAGTTATTTGTTACAGTAATGGAAAGCTGACTATAGGGAGTACATGTAGGGTGGTTGGAGGTTACTGAAAGTCTTCTAAGTAATTGTCACTTGGGTATCTTTTTATATTAGATTTTTTTGTTATGACTGTTGCTTTTTTTTTAATTGAGGTTTGGACTCAGTGATGTTGAGGATGTTTTTTCAGGAGCAGGGCTCGCAGAGTCTAGAGCACCAGAAAGTGTAGCAGGAAGCGAGTACAAGGTAAACTGGCAGGAGGCTTTGTGGGGAGCGCATGTGCAGTGGCTGCCCAAGTTATTTTTGGTGGAGCTGTGCTTCTCCCCACACACTCATGCAGTCTTTGGCAGAGGTCTGTGAGGAGGTAAAGTCGGAAAGGTGAGGATGAAGTCCTTCCTGTTGTGTGTTGTGATTCTTTGCCAAGCCACCTTTGGCGTTCCTTGCATACAATTTATAAACAGCTATCCACATGTGAAGGAGACATGGAAGGGATAAAGCACTAAACTTGGAGGTCCACTATGCTGCTGGACTTTTCAGCTCTGCCTTTTCCTTTGTGACCGGGGAGATCGCTTAGGTCCTTGAGCTTGTGTTGTGCTATACCACACCCATACCTGTGGCCAGCTGTATAGAAGGAAACAGAATTAAAATGAGCTGGTGGGAGGTGAAAGCCCTTTGCCAAAAGTTACTGAAGTATAACTAGTTCTTATTATGCCTGCTCAGCCAATGTCATAAAGTTCAAGCACTTGGCTTTGAGAGTGTAGATATTTTGTTGGACAGACCTGGATTTGAAACACACCTCTGCTCCTTAGAAGCAAGGCAACAGTAGGCAAGCTGTTTCCACTGTTTCTGTCTTTCTTGTTGCTAAAAGTAAGGGCAGTAATGCCATGATTACCTCAGGGTTACTGCAAAACCTAAAAGATATTTAAAGCACTTAGAATAGTACTAAGGAAAGTAAACACTCAATGTGAGCTACTGTTAGTATTTCTTTTCCTGGTGCATTTTTCTTCCTGAACTTATAGCTTCTCATTATTAGAATTCTGAAAGTCCTCAATCTCAACTTTAGTCCTAGCTCCTTCACAAACAATATATATATTTGTTTTGAGACAGGGTCTTGCTCTGTAGTCCTCTCTGGTCTCTGTCCTTGAACTCACTATGTAGCTCAGGCTGGCCTTGAACACACACAACAATCCTCCTGCCTCTGCCTCCCAAGTGAGTGATGGGATTACAGGCATATGCCCCGCAACCAGCTTCTGTGATGCTAGGCAAGTGCTATAACTGCCAGAGCTACAAACCTAGCCCCGCCCACAAAGATTCTTGAATCTTAGAGCAAGAACAGTTGCTTCCTAGATTTTATGGAAATCTCAACTTTTCCTTTGGCATTCACCCATACCGTTTGTTGTACTCTGGTCATCTTTTATATGTTCTCCAAGAGCTTATTAATGTTTTTAGCTCCCTAATTGTGAGCATCTTTCCAAGAATCTAAAATTATCCAATGAAAAGGAACTTCATGTTTGAATGATCTATATAATTATGTCTCTAATTGTCTTGATTTTTTACATAGTGTATGGAACACAGAGGAAATGCTTTCTGGAAATCTTGCAGAAAGACAAATACTTATATAGTAAGCAGAGTAAGGAATGTAAATTTAATTTCCTAGGAAATGTCTTAGGTTTATCCAGTCCTTTTGTAGGATATTAATGATGGGTGATACCTTATATTGCTTGTTACATTGTCCACCATTTTACTGCAGTGGTTTTTACTTCCTTATTTAATCCAAGTACATTAAACACTTGTATGAATTAATCCTGCAGATTCTTACTTGTTAATTTTTCATACCTGGTCAGGTCTTTGGCTGACCCTGCACCTTGTCCAGCTGGTCACCCTGGTCTCCAGGTCATCTTGGAGGCTGAGTACACAAGCAGGCTGTGTACTTATGCCAAACAAGGTCTAGATAGATGTTGGATTCATCAGTGCAAAGAAGAATACCACATAATTAGTGATTTTTGTTGGAATACTAGAGTGAATAAGGGTTTCCAGATAACAAGGGGTGTTACACCCTTACATGATAACACCACAGACATTTTTCTGAATGGATTTTGAAGAATTAATTTCTTTAGCATAATTCAGGAAGATATTTGAGCACTTTTTCCACTAGGTATTGCCCTTGGGTTCCATATCTTGTAGAACCAAACAGATTCCTAAAGGTAAAATTGAATTTTTGACCTTATAAAAAACCCACTTGCAATAATGCTTGACATCAACACTTTCTTTGTGTTTCATCTTCCATTTAGTCTGACCTTTTCAATTCTCTGTCCTGTGTGTCAGGTCACCTCTTGAATCTAACAAAAGATGACTGGCCGTTCTGATGCTTTCCTCTGATGCCTCCTTCACATTGTGAAAGTCCTTTAGCTGTCATGGTTTGGATCTGGGGTGTCCCCTGAAACCTCTTGTTCCTAGGGATACCGTGTATGGTTGGGAGATGGGCCTTGGCTGGAAGAGACGGGTGCTTGGGGCTTGACTTGGAGGGGCGTGTGCTGGTTCTGCCCTTCCTCCAGTTCTGCCTTGCTGAGCTGAGGATCTCCGTCTCCAGAGCACTGGCTCTCTGGCTCTGGCTCTAGCTGCAGCCCTACCGTGTGGTTCCACCATTTTCTAGCTGCCCAGCCATGAACGGTATGAGAACTTCTGAACTGTAATCGGCGACAGCAGCTCTTTGCTCCCTAAGTCGTGGATGTCAGATATTGAGTCACAGAGATAAAAAGCTAACTAAACAGGTCATAAGAAGCTTTTGCTTCTCAGCCTTATAGAATGCACTTTAGAGGGTTAGTTACCTGTGCACTGTAAGCGTTGGATGGCTAAACCAGAAAGCTGCATGGCTACCACTGTTGGTGATAAGAAAGGGGCAAGCTGAGATTGGGGGAGGTGACGGGGTTTGCCGTGGCTGTCTGCGTTGCGCCTCAGAACACTGGGAGTCGGCTGCGTTTTGCCTGCCCCCTTGCCTTCACATTGGTCAGCTGGTCCTCAGGCAGCTCTGTCTTCTGTGGGCTTCATTGCCGTGCTCGTGGCGTATGGCCCTAAGAGCTTTTACTCTCCACAGTTAACTTCTCAGCTAATGAGCATTTTTACAGTGAGTATATAGTTTGCTTACTAATGGGGAGGATAAAATGGGATTTCTCATTATTAGAATTCTGAAAATCCTCAATCCCAACTTTTAAAAAACACTAATTGAATTATTTAACCGTAGCAAAAATGTTAAAATGCCATATAATTTTGGAAAATCTTATTTAATATTCTTACTTTTGTGTGCATTTCTTACGCTGTGGGAGAATCTTCATACAGTTCCATTTCCTTAGGAACTGATGCTAGAAAGCTTTAACTTACTTAGATATTTTTGTGTATATGTCTCCATGCATGCAGCTTTGTATGGTACACATTTTGAAGCATATTGTTATGATTTGTAAAATGATTATTTCTGTTGTTTGAAAAATGCACACTTTTTGAACTACAAACTTAAGTAGTTCTTAGTATCTAACAATATTCTTTGTATGGTTATTTAACAAAAAAATTTACTATCTTCTAAGTAGAGTGTGCTTCTGATTGACTGGAAGAAGACCAGGTCATGTTACTGCTTTTGAACTAGGCAGGCATGGCTTTGGGCCACTGGGTTTTAGTGTGTATGAGTGATAGTTCTTCTTAATCACATTTGGTGGGTACTTTTAGTTTATAGAGGGTTTTAGAGTTGATCGTACATTTCCATATACAGAGAAATTTTACAACACGCACGTATGTCTGTATTTTGGCAAAATTCTTATTTTAGTTTACACATTTTTGCAGCTTGCTGGTTGTTTTCTAAATATATATACTGGTGTGACTAGCTGGGGAGCCGCTCCCGGAGAGCTACAGTGTACTCGGACCACAAAGGAATTCATGCATCTATTTCTGAGTCATAATTTCAGCTTCCATAGAATTGCACCCTGGAAAGCCTAGTTATGGTCTGGGGCTTTACCAGAACAATTTTTTTTTTTTAAAAAAAGACCAGTATAATGAAGAATGTTTGTGTTATCAGATTATTAAATTGAGGTTTACCACAATATTTGATATTTCAAAGAACTCAAATTTTTTTCTTAACTGAATTTAAAGGAGTGGATGTTATATGGTACATATGTTTGTGTAGTTTTCTTAAAGCCAAATCTGAAATTCTCTATTTTCTATTTTATTGTTCTATTGGAAATATTGCCTGAAGTTCACTAACTTGATTTTATTACCCTGGTCATTCAAAAAAAATATACTTTTCAGAATTTTAGTCCTTAGGTATTTTCATAGCCAGTGTTTATTTCAGTTTCCTTAAATGTAGCAGTATATGAGACTATATTTTTGTCCATTAGCCTTTGTAGATTGATTATTTTAGGGAAGAAAAGATGTCCATGCATGTTATATTTTTAGGAGTATGTTTCAATAATATTAGAAAATTTGGTTTGGATGTTTGTAAAACTTTAACAAAAAGCATTTCTTTAGAACTATAAGTTGGAGGTATTACTAATGATTATTTCAAAGTGAAGTAACTCCCCACACTTCATTTATTTTTCTTTTAAACTCTGCACATGATGTATACATATCACTGTGTCAAAATCATAAGTGTTTTCACTAGAAAAAGACCTTGTCATAAAAGACAGGCAAATCAAACTGAATAGTGCAGAAGTTATGTCATCTTTTCAGAAGACTTGTGTGTATTGTTGTTGGGTCTTTTTACTAGTAGAAATCAGTGGACTCTTTAGTTTAAATTGCTTTAGTTTTGGGCTTTTGAGTCACGAGAAATAGGTTCTCCCATACCGAACTGTAAGCAGTTAGCCGCTTTAACAAGAATAACAAGAATAACTTTAAAGCTGAGCTTCCCGAAGAGGTAGTGACTGATGTCTAAGAATACATGTGGTTTTACATCTTTGTTTTAACCTAGACTAGAATGCCACTGGAAGAAGTAACATTCTGTACGTATTCCTGTCCGCATATGCCTCGTGGGAAGTGCTGATCTCTGCGTGAGAACCAGAGACTTTTGGTATTAGGACAGAAAACAAGATGGGCATTTTCATTTTGCTGAAGTACATGTGTTTTGTGGTAGCATACTTCCTTTGTAGTCAATAATTATGCAAGGTCTGATACTGAGACATTACCTGTTTCCTTGGGAACCAGGTTTAACTAGAGACAATGCAAGAATACTAGAATGTCATTGTTTCCCCTCACTTTCAAAATACTATAAAAACACTGATTTTTAAAAATAGGTACCAGTCATGGTTATGTCTATTTTTCATGTAGCATTTCCTCACCTCCCAGTTACTCATGAGAAAGATTGCAAGTACAATGAGGATCACTTCGCCTGCTTTTCTGCCTTCATCTAAAATTAGTAAATCTATAAAAGTTTTCTGGATATTTTTAAAACCAAAGCTGTCTTTCAGTTTATGAATTGCGTATTTATCATAAGCTGAAGCATGCCCCTTGTGGTGTCATGAAGGCATGCTTGAGTCATCTGATGGTGAAGTGGGTCCCCCGTTTCCTCTCGTAGGGCTTCCCCTGCAGGTACTGCGCTGGTCTTCTCATGTTGGGTGCCCTGCGCCCCGTCCTGTGCCTTACTTCCACCCTACCTTAACTTGACTCCTCCAAAAAGATTGCAGGTAAATCTGAGGTTCATACTGCTTGTCTCCTCAAAGATAAGGTTCCTTCCCTGCAGTGCCCGCCATGACATATGTGGTTTCTGAGCTAATGCTTCGGGGACTGTGTTTTCAAATTAATTTCCCAGAGTAGGGGTTGGGACCTTGTTCATTCCTCTTTATGCCTGTAGTCATGAGTCATGAATATATTTATTTTCCTCCACATTTTAGTTGTTCAAGGAGTAGTAAGTTGAATTTTAAATACAACAATTTAAAATAACATGTATCATTGGAGTTGTAACTCTTGAGTTTTTTTTTCTCACAAGATCAAATAAAAACTGCCTTGAGTAAAAACACAATAAGTAACTGTTATGATCAGCTTTCTCTCACTTTTTTCTTAACTGTAGCTACATTTACCACACTATTGGATGAGGCTTAAAGAGGGAACATGATTCTGGAAAATTACTACAATGTCTCAGTGTTACAGGTGGGATGTGCTGGTTTGGGGTAGGACGGGCTGACCCATTCCTCTAATAGTAGTGAGAGAGGAATGGGATTTGGTTAGAAGGATCTTTCTGGGGAGTGGGAGGGAGTGAGGTAGGATCTGTGGACCAGATACCTACATACGTCAGAACACCTAGAGAATTTTTCTTGGGATCTGTGTCCTGAAAACATTGTCATTAGCTTCTGTTTCTCCATTACCCTGATTGGTTTTCTTTAAATTTGTGTTTGGTCACTAACATCCTTTTGACTTAAGTTATATTAACTATGAAGAGCCAGTTGCTGGCTGATCTGTACCTCTTAGGTAAAGAAAACCCACTTAAAAATAAGCAATACCATCTTCTTACTGTGAACAGCGTTGTTATGTAAATCTGTAAAACAGCAAGCTCAATTTTTTTGATCTGTTTTGTTTTGCAGTACTGGTGTGGTAGGGTTATTGGCTTGCATCATCATGCTTTCAGTGTTTTTGACCGTAATTTTTGTTTTGTGGTTGTGTACCTCAGTTGAATACGTGGCCTACTTGCATGTTGATTGAAAGATGACTTTTTAAAAATTTACAAGTAGTTTTAATTTCTCATACATGAAAGTAAAAATAACTTACTGATTTCTCTTAATATTAAATTCTGCTGCAAGAGATTTTCATTATGAATTGAAACAGATATTTGCTCATTAAATGACATATTCATTTAATCATATTTTCTACTTTTCTACATGTATTCCTAAAATGTCCTAACATACACATGGAAGCCTCTCTTCCACACCCCTGATTCATTACTGGGGACTGGGCCTAAGGCCTTGATGCTAAGCTATGTAAACACCCCCCACCCCCTAACCCCCATGTTTTTTGAGATGGAGCCTTCTCGGCACTGCCAAGGCTGGGCTGGAGTTTGCTGTCCTCCTGCCTTGTGTGGACACACCTGTAAAAGGTGTGTGTTGTCACACCTGGTTTGGAATTAGCTTTAATGAGCAAAGAAGGTAATTAACTAAGAGATAAAGGCATTGAATATCCAAAATGAAATGGCAATCCCTGCTCTGATTTTAGGATGAAGAATATTAGAGCCATTTGGTTTTGGACTTTGTGTCATGGCATCATTTTCCTTGTGTATGCCCACGAACACCCAGACAGACGCCCACATGTAGTTAGGACTCAGTGGATGGTTGCTGTAGTGCCTCTTTGTGCTGATCCTCAGCATCTTGGGTTCTTTTTCTTAATACTTTTTTGATATTCAAAATTAACTGATTCAGCTTTCAAAAATGAAGAGACAATCATGATGTATGTCCTTTGTATGAGTGACTATAAGCAGTGTGCCATATTTTGACTTAGACATTGTGTGTTAAAGAATATATGAGGAGTAACCCTCTTGCTTTAATGCTCACTTTCCAAATAAAATATTTTATCAGCTGAATTTCTCCTGTCTTAAGCATTAGTCTTGCTCCAGAGTAGATTTTATATATACTGACTTAGAAATGTCACTACTCAATTCATGTAATTTGTATGTGTTACTCTCTCTGTATCTATAATATTATCAGAAACTTTGAAAGACTGATGAATTTTTGAAACATTAATATTCTTTTTCATTTTGCTTGACAGCTACCTAGAGGGCTGCTGGTGTAATAATAATTCTAAATTGAATCCTGTTTTGTAGTCACATTGCATATTGTCTTATTTATTTGGAAAATCTGGATCTTGGTATTTACCAAATTATATTAAAAGTAAGATTTATAGCAGAGAATCTCCCCCATAGATGCTGTTATGAAATATATAGTGACTCATATTTTGTGCCATAACAATTTTCAATATTGATACAAGAAAAATCCACAGGACTAGTAAAAGAAGGGAGAATCTCCCTGGAGCAGGGCTCTGTGGATGAGTACGGAGGCTGGGGAGAGGAACGGGCCTGGTCCTCCCTGGCTCTGGTAGTAGCTGAGCTTCTGAGGGGAACAGCTGGGGCATGTTCTGAGGGGTCCCTGTGTTCCCTCAGCCAGGGATGCAGCGTTTCTAGGCCAAGGATTGGGGTGGCCAGAATAAAAGCAGAGGGGAAAAAATAGTAAAAAGGACCATTTGACATTTTGTTTAGTTTTATTTTCTGGTGCAGAGTATTAAACTGAGGGCCTCGCACATTCTTTAATGCTCTATCACTGAACTAAACTCCCAGCCTTTGGGGCATACATTTTATAATCTTGTTTGGAAAGCTACTAACCCTCCCTGAATCCACACAGAACAGGTACCATTTTCCCTCTTGGGACCCGTTGCTTCAGATATACAGTTACCGAAATACAAAAGTGCATTTTAGGGCTAGAGGAATAGCGCAGTGGTTAAAGTGCTTTCCTAGCAAGCTCAAGGCCCTGAGTTCAGTTCCCCAGCATCATGTAAAGTGCTGATGTATGTAGTGGTGCAGGCCTGTAATCCCAGCACTCAAGAAGCTGAGGCACTAGGATTGCCAAGAGTTTGAGGCCAGCCTGGGCTCCGTAATGAAGTCAGGACCATCCTGGCCTGTACAGCAAGAGCCTGTCTCAAAATAAAAAAAAAAAAAAAATCATTTTATCCAAACAATTGTGGGGCAGGAGGAGGCGAGGGAGAGAGAGGTTTGTGCATATAACTGCTTAGATTTACATGTGAGTTTTTTATTGCTCTGTTAAATCTCTCACCATCTCCCTGTCTGTGTGTGGTACTTCTAATCCTTGCACAGCTTTTGACACTGGTTTATCAAGGGGAATCTAGGAGAGAAGTGTGAATAGAAGTGTATGATTACAGTCCCCTCACAGGAAAAAGACACAAGGCTCATCCTGCTGATGGCAGTTTATAAGCTGGTGTGACTTTATATTCTAGAAGTGACATTTACATTGATGAAACTTGGTTCACCTGCTTAATCTTAGTAGTGTTCTGTTTCATTCTGAGGCACGTGCGCACATGTGTGTACATATACGTGTATACGCATACATATACAATAAACCAACAAAAGACTTGAGTTCTTTGCCAATGTGTCTTTAGTTGACTTTTCTGGAGATTAATGAGGAACGACACTTATTTTTACACCTGATAATTATTGGAAGGTCATAGTTTTCCAGTAGCTTATACTATGTACGTACCCAGGAAATTTCCTTTGTGTAACCCTAACCCAGTTAGGGTTTTGCATGTCAGCCTTTAGACATGATGGATTCTCAAGAGTCAACTTACCATCTAACATGGGCTCCTTTTTTACCTTTCTCTATCACAGGCTGCTCTTAACCTCTGTCCCCTCGGTTTGCCTGTGTTGGTGTGAGGAGCACCCAGAGAAAACATCCAGTGTGCTTGCTTTCTTTGAGGTCATTTGATCTGGCAGGCCTCGGCGTCAGCGATGCATTGAAGTGATGCTAGTTGTGGAATCCACATAACAACGTAACCAGTTAATTAAAAAAAAAGAAAAAGTACCATTTGAGAAATGCCTAAACTTGTTTCACAATTTCTGAAGCTGAATTGTGTGCTTGTCATCGTGGTATGGCCACGGAGTACAGAGCTGATTTATCCTCTTGGTGATTAAGACCCAGAAGTGAAGAGGAAGAGATTCTCTCGCAGTTGGTCAAAGGAAAAGCGGCATAGGGTATAGTTGTGTGACTTCCGGTCGCGTGAGCTCTTAGTGCTTTCTTGACACATTGGCTTAAAACATGGACGTTGACATCTGCTTTACATGCAGCAGTAAGAGTCTTTGGACTACACATGCATATTACATTGAATTAACCCTATTAATTAGGCATCAGACTCATTCAAAAGAAAAGACACAGCTTAGTGGCAAGGTGCCAAACACATGCCAGTTTGAATAAAATGCACACATTTTTGTCACTTTTCTCCTTCCCAGTATCTGAGCATCATCAAGTTAATTCTGCTTTAGGTTGGGATAGGATCTAGGGGTCTGCCAGTAGCCTGCTACTGAGGAAACTGGTTTCATGCCTGCGAATGTATTTTATATAGAACCAGATAAAAAGCACATGTGTGCTTGAATAATTAAAGAGTACATGCATGTACATGCTATGGGAAGCCAGGGAAAAGGTGCGCTCTTGTCTCCAGGTTTCACTTGCTTGTTTTAGTTAAGCGATGATGGGACCTAACACTGGTCATGCTAACATGATTTAGAGTGTATTCTACTTTTTGTATTCGACTTCTCTGTCAATGCATTTCTTCTCTATTACTGAACATGATTAATGTGCTACATAGTGTTAACTGTGTTCTTTCCCCAAAGACATCAAATGGGAAGCAGCATGTGGAAGCTGAATTATTCGGAGAGGAGTCAGTGATTGATTTAAATATAAAAGGATTAATTGGTCCCTGAACCAGACTATTAAACTGTACTGTGATCTTGACTGAAAGTGGAAGAATTACAAGTGCATTGTGTAGAATAAATTACTACATTTTTCATGGCTTTAATCCTTTTTTCTGTATTTCTTATTGTGGTTTTATGTACTGCACTCCATTGTATGCTTAATTGATGCAGAGGGACTTTGGTGTATAATGATTAAATAGGATAGAGGGAGAGGACATCGCTGAGTTTTAAGGGGATCCATTTCCTCTGGGGTAGCTGGCAGAATCTCCACGGAATGAATATTTCTAGGAACACTTACCAGTTATAGCACCAGGCACAAAATTGAACTGTCACTGAATAAAAACGTTAAAAGTTTGCATTCTCTAGGATGTTACTCAAGACAGACAGCTACTAAAACTGGATAGATGATAGATTCAGCCCTTATTCTTGGAAGAACTGAACTGCGAACTCAGCTCTTCAGGGTAAACAGTGTAAGAGTACCATATCCAGAGAAAACTTGCTTTTTAATGATTATTTCTATTCAAACAATACTGACTTTCTTATTCCGGCTAGGCTGGTACTTCAGCCACGCAGAATGCCGCTCCCTCGTCCCTACCCCACACTGGGTGACTGAACTCAGCGCCTCACACTGAGCTCCATCCCTAGCTCCTTCTGTCTTTTGAGACATGGTCTCCCAACGTTGGTAAGCTGCCCAAGCTGGGCTCGAACTTGTGATCGGCCAACTGCAGTCTCCCACGGTGCAGCAGTCCAGGCAGGAGTATAGGCCTCTGCCTGTGCACCTGGTAGGATGCTGCTTTTGAAGGTGTCAGTCTCATCTCTTTCCAAGGAGAAGTATGAGTTCATTCTGTTTACCTTTTCTTACATTGCTGTGTTTTAAAATAGGAATTCATGTACATTCTCTTAAATTGCAGTCCGTGGACTAAAACAGAGCATGAGGGTTTGATTCAGGGTGTCGATCTGAGGATTTGAGCGAGTTGTGGGAGCTCTGTTAGCAGTGTGAGTGTGAAGTTCAGGCTGCTTCTTTACACGAACTTGCCGCATCTTTTTTTTATAATTTGGTGGATCTTGGCTTCTAGTATTCCCTGTGTTTCTGCAGTCAGTCCATGTAGGATATTTCAAAACAGCACCAGTTTATGTGGGAATTGAGATTTAGAATTATTAGAATCTCAGTACTAAGGCAGCTGTCAAAGGCCATTTTGTCCCTCTATATTCTTTCAGTGTGCCTTCAGGTATAGCGGATATGCTGTTTCCTGTCAGCCTGTTAGCCTGGTTTTTGTTTTTTTTTTTCTCTCTCTCTTTTTTAACTTTAACTCAAAGTCTTGGTCATGAATTGAAGTCACTTTTTCAGTAACATATGTGTCAAAGTATTTGGCGGACATGCCTGAGCCCCCTGACCAGTGTGGCGGTCAGTTTGTAGGATTTAGATTCACTCTTACGTTGTGAGTATATACTAGACAAATGGTGATTGTAAAGTTCAGTGCTGAGTAAAACAGGTTTTGTGGCATGGCTTACATGAGGATGACTCTTGCGCTAGGGACTGTTTTCTCCAGCTGGTTTCGATCTTCTGATCAAGTATGTTTACTACTTCAGTTGTTATGCTAGTTGGTTTTAAATTCTTTCGACCCTTTTTAAAAAATGTTTCAATGTACTCAATAACTTTCAAACTATGCAATCTAGAATTCACGTTCTTAGAGTTACAGCAGAGATGATTGTAAGCTGCCTTTCTTTCTTTTCTTTTTTGTTCTTTTTTTTTTTTTTTAATTTTGAGACAGTCTTACTCTGTAGCCCAGGGTGGTCCTGAATTCACTTTGTAGGCCAGGCTGGCCTTGGACTCATGGCAGCCCTCAGTCCGTCTCCAGTCTCCTGATTGCTGAAATTATAGACGTGCACCCCCACACCTGGCTTTATGTGGTGCTTGGGGCCTTACTCTTAAAAGGCAAGTGCTTTAACTGCTGTGCCATTCCTCCAGCCCCTGACTTTTATTTTTCTGGACATGTAGAGTCTTGCCCTGTACTCTAGGCTGTTCTGAACCTACTCTTTGGCCCAGGCTGGTCTTGAACTCTGCCTGGCCCTAACTTGGTGATTTTCCCATTTTCTGCCGCAGCCCCTCTGATGTGGGGCACCAGCTAAGTATGACAGTGGTTCCCTCTGCCTTTAGCTTTCAGGGCAGAATGAATGCAAAAGCAGCCTCCAAGCAGAATGCCGATGCTGCTCTGCTAGTCCCATGTTGTTCCCGCCTGTAAAGTTAAACCCCGTTAGCTGAGTTTTGGGGGTTCTAAACTTACATAAGCTGTAGTTGAATTTCGGGCTTCTGATCAGCATTTATCTCTGTTGAAAGTTTTTCCGCCAGCCAGACATTGTTCGTTTATGCAGTTGTTTAAAATTTAATACAAAAGTGAAATTGGATCCTTCCTCTCCCACTTGGTGCTTCTTGGGGTGTAATCTTACAACTGCTTAAAATAATGATGTTTTAAAAAGTGAGCCTTTCTAAGCTAAGAGTTGCGATAAGTATTTATTCAGAGGTGTCAGGAATGAGCATGCATAGTTGATTATTTACTGTAGGCTTCTGGAGACATTTAGACATTCCAGTCTGCAGTTTCTTTACTGAGCTCCATTGACTCTTCCTTGACTTTTCAATGTGCTGGTTTTCATTGTGTCTCAGTTAAGTTAGGAGTCTTGCGGCTGTTTGCTGATGTTCCCCAATTGATTTTTTCCTTATTGTTATGCTCTTAGGATATTATTGAACTAGGACAGAATAATTTCCTTCTTCGCCCTTTAAATAATTCATTCTTAATGTTTTCTTTACTACATTGATGGGAGGTTGGGTTATTCCCAGTCCTGGTGTGTGTTTAAATTAGTGAGACTTTGTCCACATCCTTCAGGGAGGGAGGGAAGATCAGATGGAGTCTCCTGTTTTTATTTAAATAAGCGACTGGGAGGATCCACGGAAAAGTGATGACTGGTGCACTTTGTCCCTGCCTTTGTTAACGTTATGAAAGGAGAGTTATTTTAAGTGGAAATCTCCGAATTTAATGTAAAACAAATGTGTGATTATTTCATTTGTTGTTGCTTAGTATTCAGGTTGTGATATTAGTCAGATTTGTAGATATGATTACTCTTGACAAAAACTGCTATTTATTCAGGTGATAATTGATCCAAATAATATTTTATAACTTCATTATTTGTTTTCAGTGGCTTCTGTTACTTAGTAAATTCTACTTTTAAAAATACATTTTTAAAAGAGTTTAAAGAATGAGTTAGGGTGAGTGGGCTGATTTTATTAAACTGGGAATGGGGAGGGAGAAAGGGAAGGGAGAGAGAGAGAAGGCAAGAGAGAGAAGGCAAGGAGAAGGGCAGGCACCTGGCGAGAGCGAGCCTTATGACAGAGCAGTGTCGTCGTTTTCTCTTTGCCTGTTCTTTGGAAAATATTGTTGAAAAATGTATGTCACACTGGTAGCACTGGAAAATACTGGCAACAATCTGTCTCTGCCCTGCCTCCCTTAAAGGGTCAGGGTGGGAAGGCACTGGCCGAGAAGTAGGGCTGCTCTCTGAGTCTGTTTGGAGCTCTCACTGATCCCTGGCTCTGGTGTCTTGCTCCAAAGTCCTCCCTGAATTCTCTGCTGCCCTGTTCCTCTTCTTCCTTGATGACCGAAGGCTGTGCCTTGCCTGACCTGATTCCTTACTCCTGGGACTCGCATCCTCTTCATCTCCTAGGTGCTGCCAAGTCCAAGTGGCCATTCTGTCCCCGGATCACATCTCACCTGCTCCTTGATTTGGGGCCTTGGCACTTGCCTTTCTTGTGGATCTCACTAGGCTGACTCCTTGCGGGTTTTCTCCTTGAAGGACCCTCCCCACCCGCTTTTCCTTCTACCCTCTCCTCTTCCTGATTGGCCCCACTGCCACGCCACTCTTGAATATATCATGTTTGGTTTTCTCCATGTGTTTTTTTCCCTGAAGTTATTTCCTAAATGCTGTCTAATCTGTCTTCCTGGCCAAGGCAGATACCAGCTGTGTGGGTGTCAGGACTCTGGGCTTTTGTCATTGTGGCACACTTGGCACTTAGGGCAGGACATATACATTTGTTCAAAGAACTGCAGGTTGCCTAAGCTACTGATTGTTAATACATGGGAACTCTCTTGTCAGAATCTTATCTCTAAGCCATCTGCAAATTGATACACTCAAAAAATAAGAATATGTAATTTTACACATTCTTTTTTTTAGAGAGAAGAGATTCACTTCTGTATGTGACTGTCAGTAAATGTTACCACACCTTTTGTACCATCACGGAAGCTTAAAAAGTGGGTACTTGCTGCTGCATATCCTCGGTGCACATGCCCCACCTTTCCAGGTGATCATATCACCCAAAAGATGGTGTGTTTGCAGCTTACCCATTTAATCCTAGATGTATCGTACTTACTGAATAATATTTTTAGATAACTTTTATAGTTCCACTATCTTTTTTTTCTTTTATATTCTCTCAACTGAATTTTGCCTCAGTAAGAGAAATTGTGTTAACAGGTTAAGTATCAAAGTGAGTCTACCGGGTGTTTGTATAGCACGTTGCAAAGCATGTAGCAACTTTGGCTTTATAATTTCCTCTAGACCACATGCTGTCCCAAAAGTTTAACTTTTCCTTTGTATGACAACTTTGTACTTTCAATTTAGTGTTTGCGTCATTTTCTCATAACACTAGTTTTACTTCATTTGTAATGACAAGTTAATCCTGAACAAAAATTTTGTATTATATTAAAATTCTTTTATGTATGGTGGCTTTTGAGATATCCTGTGTAAGAGCAGTCTTTCTATTTTCCTGGTGGCTTTAGCTGCCAGATGTGTAATAGAGACAGGGGAACTGAGGGCATGAGCAGTGTCATTGATTGAAGGCTGCACTGTTTTAAGAGAACACCTAGCATCTAGTGTAGACCTATGGCAGGGAAGTGGGGAGATAAATACTTGCTGATAACAGCAGCCTACTGTATAAGCGTCAGCCCCAATTTTATTTTCCTTTTGCTGGGAAAACTGTGACCTTCTTTAAGTACTGGTGAGTGAGATATTTTACAACAGTGCTGGGTATGAAATGCCCTGCTTTCTGGCAGCCAAATGCCAAATTTTGGGAGGCCTTTGAAGACCTTGCCAGGGCACAGTGAAAGTCAGCTGCTAGCTTTTAAAGGAGTGATCTCAAAAGGTGCATTTCTTTCTGATGTTTTTGTAGGAATTACTTTTAAAGTTATAATGAGGGTCATTACTGTGAGTGAAATTACAGAAAGTAATTTCACTATGTACTGTTTCATATATGTACTAGTTTCCATTAAATACATACTGTGACAGTGTTCATTTCTTAGAGTTGGAGAGAGAGGAAAGAATGAAAATGAATTGGGATTCTTCATCTAGTCCTAAAGTATTTCAGGTAGCTTACATGCAGTAAATCTAACAAAGCAGAAAATATGCCAAGGAAATGCAGGAGAGGAAAAAATAGGAGTTGATGTTTGTGCAGGATAGGAAGTGCAGTAGTGGGGTATGGAGGACAATGTGCCACGAGGGCACAAGGGACCCTGGCCCCACGCTGGTACCTACAGTAGCAGGGTCAGTGGGTTTGCCTGTCCTGCCTCGCCCCAGCTGGCTGGAGTGGGATGTGTATGTGGGTGCTGCTGTTTGACTATGTGGGTCAAGGCCGCCTTAGTGTTGTTTACCTGTCCAGGAGCAACATCTCAGAACTCCGATCTGCTTCCACTTTCTCGGCAGGTCACTTATGCTGCCAGTTGGGTGTGGGAATGTCGGCAGGTGCCAGAGGTCTGTCCTTGTGTTTCTCTCAAGCTGGCAAGAACTCCAGCGTGACTGCGCTCAGGCTCTCTGTGGTTGGCCTGATCTGTCATAATGGCTTGCTGTTCCGTGCAACATAAGCAGACATTTCGTGATTCTAAGTCATATTAGAAAATACATAATCTAAGAACGTAACAACACTTCAGTTTAATAATAGCGTGTTATGGATCTATAAAGCTATTTTAGTGTCTTTTGATTCTTTTTCTTTCTCCTTTTTTTTTTTTTCTTTTTTTTTTTTTGGTCTCTGAGACAGGATCTGGCTCGGTAGCCAGGCTCCTCCTGAACTCACTATGGAACCCAGGCTGGCCTTGGACTAAAGGCAGTCCTGCTGCCTCAGCATCCCGAGTGCTGGGATTACAGGTCTGCGCTACCATGCCTGTCTTAATGTGGTGCTGGGGAATCGAACTTAGCATTTGACTTAGTGCTTGCAAGCACTTTAACCGCTGAGCCATGCCTCCAGCCCTGTTGATTCATCATTATTCTTAGTAATATACAAGGCGTTAGTATCTAACAAGAAAATTGGTAGAAAATGTTATATTGCTCTTTGTTACCCACTGTGTCTGCCCTACTCTTTTTTTCTGTCTTTCAAAGTAATCAGAAAGAAAAGTGGATGCAAGGTTTTGTTTAATACTTAGAAAAACTTTAAGCATGTCCAAAAGTGAGTAGTAAAAGTACTTTGGTGGTTATGGGTTCCCTAATGTAAATGTCATTTTAATCTGTATGCTCCTCTAGGCACACTCTCATTGAATTTTCAGAGAGCTGTCCAGAGACTGACTAGATAATCTGCCCTAGTTTTATAACCTCGAGAGATTTTAATAGGACGACTTTCATAAGCCTGCTCACATGCTGCTTGTCGGCTTCTGGCTTTTCAAACACATGTCATTGACTCAAGCTGCTCTTAGGTCAACTTTGGCGTCCTGAAAATTAGTTTTTTTTTTTTTTTTTTTTTTTTTTTTTTTTTTTTTTTTTTTTTTTTTTTTTTTTTTTTTTTTTTTTTTTTTTTTTTTTTTTTTTTTTTTTTTTTTT